>PVJA010015570.1:0-45148 GCA_004027025.1 Myocastor coypus
TGTGACTTTAACTACATTTTCTTAATAGCTTTGGGAATACTAGTGGAACAGAGCAACAGGGACAATGCCCTTTTAAAACATCTATGGATTTGTAGCTACAAGGACTCCATCATCCACTGTTCTCCAGGGTCCTGTGCTCAGCAGGTTTAGAAACAGACTGTGTCCATAACTTTTTCACATTGTCTGAACTCAAAGCACTGCCTTTTACCAGAAACACAGGATTAGAACCTAACATCAAATGTAAGTGGAAGGCATACTGAGACAGCACTCTTCCAAGATCGGTGTCCTATGTTGAAGCAACGCCACAAAAAAAAAAAAAAAAAAACCTCTAGTCATCGAGGATCTCTCCTTCCATTCAGTAGATGGAGGTTGGAGACTAATTATCACCTAGGCTCAGAACACAATGGCTTTCTTCCTTTTATCTATGGAGAACCTATCTCTAGTCTCATAGACACATTAGGCAATAACTGCAGCCTAAAACCAAGAAATATGTAATAAGTTGCCCAATGAGGTATTTTCCAGTGGCTCTTCAGTTCCTCTGCTTCTTGCTTCACAGTGCATCATTAGTGATGCTCTGTCTTGTAAGAACTTTGTCTCCATTTTGCATTCCTGTCTCCCACAAGTGACACATAACCTCTGCCCAACCTGCCTAGGGAGAACCTCCACTCAAATAGGACACCATGTCATCATCCTGAAGTTCTGCTGAGATGACCAATAGATTTCACCATCATTATGAGAAAAATACAACCCAGCACACACTAAACCAAACTCATGAAATATTTACTTCAATTGATCTCACTTACAGTGAGTTTATATACATCAGTAATTTGCACTTCATGAGAGTCAGACTCTGACATAAAGAGGAAAACCATGGGCAAGACAAAGCGCTGAGTGTGATTCTCCGAGGGTATCCATGCTTTCACTCAGTTCACACTTGGGTCTAGAGAAACATACATAGGCTGAAGAGGTGTCTCCTCACCACATCATGATTTCTTAGCCATGAACCTTTTGGAATTCAACCTTTCCCCTTGGACTTCACGTACCTCCATAAGTTTCTCCACTGAGAGAAACAAAAGGGAAATCAGTACAACTGATACGTTCAGCACTGCAAAGCGTACTGAAGAAATCAAAGACATAAAGGATTGTACATTCCATGGCTCTGAGACACATATTTGTACAGTCCTGCTATTACTGGCATTTTGCATCCTGTGTGGCTAAGCAGAAGATGTGATTGATGGCAAGATATCCAAAGCTATGGCTTGACATTACAGTATTAGTCCCGGCCACTTACTGTACTTGTTAGAATCAAAACCCCCTCATCTATCATAGGGTAGAATTGGTTTCTTTCTGTCTCCAAAGAATGCAGTTATTAGAAAAGATACTGATGATGCAGTGTAGAGAGGATTTTGTAGTTAGCAAAGCATTATTTCCTAGATTATCTTATTTGATCCTCACATCCGTATTATTAATAAAGTAAACTTATAATCATTACCATTTTCTCAGGAGGTCCTTCTGAACAAAAAGCTGCTACATAAATCCTTTCACTGTGAAAGAAAATCATTGGGGTTGAAGGTAACTAAAAGAACATTGTTAGTATGCAAGCTCTTTACTCCACATGGAGGGGAGATAAGGTAATAAAGGAATTAGGACCAAATATGCTTTGCTTGCTTTACCTGAAGTAACTGATTATGTAAGATGCCAAGACAAAAGTCAAGAAGAAAATTGGGCTTGAGGCTATGTCACACTCTTGTCTCTAGGATATACACTGTGAGGCCAGGATTTATTCTAAATTACACACAGCTTCCATGTACACTATGGGAGTCTAGGTTACTGGGTCAAGAAAAAAAATAATTATTGTCATAGTCATGGATGTTTCCATACTCCATTCTCTAATATAGAGTTTTGGTTTTCAAAAGCATCTTATTGTTTGACTCTGGATAGGTTACGTGTTTGTCAACAAACAATGACAAGATTTTGGTAAATTATCAGAACAAAGGTATATTTTTCACTCAAGCCACATGCTTATCTCAGGTTAGATCTTCCTCACCTCCATCTATGCCATCCCAGAACTTGGGCTGAGAACATCACTATCATGGTGAACATTTCCCCCTTCCCCAAGAAATCTCTGGAAAGTCACACAACAGCAAGCAGACAGTCATGCCTGGAGTGAACATATGTCACTGTGTTGATTTATATGCAGGTGGAGCTTTGGGAGATAACAGGATCATGGGGAGGGGCGGGTGACAGCTAAATATAAACTCGGAAGCAGAGCCTGCTGGGAGGTGGTGGGTTGTAAGGCTGTGGCCCGGAGGGTCTATTTCCCTCTCCCCTCCCTTGATCTTCCTGCGTGCCACACCCTGAGCTGAGTGACTGTCCTCTGATGTGCCAGTCTACCTTGGACTGAAACCTCTACAAACCGTGAGCCAAAATAAACCTTATATTTTTTTAAAATTGTGAGTGTCAGGTATTTTGTCCCAGAAAGGACAAAATCACTTCACTCCTGATTCCTCAGTGGCCCAACCACAAGGATTGCCTCAAAGTGGTGAGAACCAGAAATGTCTTACAGCTAGTGTTCAGTAAATAAAGTGAATCTTGGAGTTTTCATTGTAAACTCATTGAGTGATTCATTGGACAAGGTTACCTGCCTGCGAGTGAGAGTAGAAAGTAAAACCAAAGAGGAGATGATGCTGTTGCTAATGATTGCTGCATGTATATTTAGAGCATAAATCTTTCAGGACTGACTTGCTTCTAGGAATAGCTGCATTATCGGTTCTGGGTCACACAAGTGCTGGGGGGAAAAAATGATGAGGTTGCTTACAGTTCTAAAACACTGGAAATGTTATTAATACATTTTTCATCCATGAAAATAAGTATGTTCATTACTTTGCATTAACTGTGTCAGGAAATATGAAAACCTCATGAAGAAGATGTGTCTTCATAGGGAGGGCTTCCTCTGAAAAACAACTCCCTAGACATAATTACTGCCACATTAAATATTTTTTCCTTAGCTAAAGTTGCAGACTCAAGCTAGCATGAGACAGGTGGAGTGTGCTCAGATGGACTTTGCGGAATGCTGTCCCCAGCACGTTGTCTTTGGCTTAGAAAGAGAAGCCTAGATGGACAAATTTAACAGAGATTTTCCAAAATGCTGTTAACAACTTGGGAGGAGTAACCAGGCAGGTATAAATGCTGGCTATGGGGGCTGCTTATATATAATGTGCTAAAAATGAGAAGTGTTTCCAGAATCGCTTCCCTGCTGCATTCCTGACAAGCTAAAGTCTAAATATGGTGATATGAAGCATGACCATTTCTGATGGGAACCGACATATACTTCATTTCACAATTCTGCAGAGGAAAAATATTTTGGCAGTTGCATGAGAATTTGGAAGAATGAAGATTCATGCCTACATCATTCAGAATTATGCTCATGAAACAGATCCAAAATGCAAATGTGTTTGATATATTGTTATTTAATATATATTGAAATACTGCTTTCATTAAATTTTCCTAATTGTTTCTAAGTATTATTTGCCTTCAGTGGAATAATCTTATTTTTATGATTTCAGAAAGGTAGGACAGGGAACAGGAATTATCCCAAGTAGAAGCTGGATCTATAGGTAGTTATCCAACCCATAAAAACTACAGCAGACCCTTGGGTATCATTGGCTGTTTTATATGGGAACACCATGGGACTATGTATCAATTACTAAAGGCTATTAGATACAACACTAAAATGGAAATATTTATTAGTACTCACTTCAGTTCTGGCAACCAACCCTTAATTTTTTTTTATTTCCCATTTTCCGATTGCTGTGTTAAGCACCATGACCACTTGAAACCTGTAGCTGGAACAGGAGAAAAAAACTAGAGAAGCCCAAGAGGATTTTAATTAAAAACTTTACTTCAGCAGAATTGCTGGTGATGAGCACGGGGCTCTGAGAGTATTCCAACTCAAGCAGGGTGGTGCAGAAAAAACATCTTGCCCATGCATCGCAGCTGGATACGCCTCCCTCCCCTGCTAACAAAGTCAGAATAATGGCCTCACTGGCTTCCAAACCACCAGGCTATTTTATCTGACTCCCATGTGAGAAGCAGAGATTTAAAAGAAGAGGCCATGATGAGCCAGGCTAAAAGGCACAAATACAAAAGATGACTGTAACTCATAGATCACTTGGAAACTGTCCCTTCCAGGGAGGCACACAAGATCAGGTGGCAGCTGTGTTGGAATACTGCAGAAGACAGTTTGTGGCCATTGCAGTAAGACGGAAGGCATCCAGGTCACTATGGCTAGAGAACCAGGGGGAGTCCTGGAGCAGTGCGATGGCGTGGAAGGAGCCTGAGATTTGGAGCTGGGAAGGCTTGGCTTTCTGGCCACTCACTTCTCTGAGCTTCCTCTTCCTCTGTTGTAAAACCATGTGTGCCCATGTTTTCATCAGGTCACCAGGAGTGACTGAGTTGCCATAGAGAATAAAAAATTAAAAAGCACTTTATTGAGGAGGAAGAATCCTAGAATCAGTCTTTTGATTTTGCAACTTCTACCCCAGACCGCACGACCTGGGGTGGCAGTCATTGCACTCCTTGGACCTAGCAAAGGCTTCTCCCATGAGACCGCCCCTACTCCCTACAGGACTACCACGTGAAAATATGGCAACAGTATAAGTCTGATCAAGACAGTGCGAGGAACCTGCCTTGTGATGTTACAATGCTAGAGCTGGCTAATGTCCATGAACAGTCAGTCTTGATTTCAGAAACCACTCGTGCCAAGACGATTCTTTCTTCTCTTGCTTGGGGTTCCTCAAATGACACAAGATCACTAAAGCACCAAACTTTGAGCTGTTCATTATCACCCAGTCCACTGCAAGGGGTCCCCTCAGAATAGTAGGGGATCTATCAGTCTGGGAGCTGTGCATCTATGGGCCACCTGTTTATAGTCTGTGAACTTAAATGATCAGATCCATTTCAGGTGACTGGTGAGAGAATTTCTGTTATGGTAGATGTTGATAAAAACAGTTAACTTTTAGAACTATCTTTTGTGTCTAACACTATAATAGCAAATTTCATCCAACCTCACAATAGCACAGTGAGGGTAATGTTATTTCCCATGTTTTAAATGAGGAATCTGAACTCAGAGAAGGCTAGACTTACAAGAGAAGCAGGCATGAAGATCCTCCTAGCATGTAAGGTACTACTACCAGCTGTGCCTCCATAGCTATACTGGTGGAATGACCACTAAATTAATTGGCCATCTCTATGCCTCATAAAGCCCAAAACAAGGATGGGTATATAGGAGGCAACCAGCAATTCACTCATTTGCTGAATGAGTGAATGATAGTACTATGTTCATGCTGTTATGTGGGAGTCTAGCCCTCACAGAGGGGATGAGGTAGATGGAGGATGGAATGAAAAGAAAAAGAAGTCAGAGCCAGGAGGTCTCCATGGTGATCCAGGGATGACTTACTTTGCCTGAAGTTTATATACTGAAAAATTCTGATCCTGTGCCCAACAAGATCCTAGTTAACTCTAAACTTTGTTTTATTTTGCTGGGTCCAAAATCACTTCCCAGGATCAAGCTGATAAATAGAAAAAGCACTGAATCCACTTCTAGGCCCATTGCCCAAACTACAGGATAAAAACATTGCCACATTTGACTTCCCTATCAGACTGTTTCTTCAGCAGAGTCACATCAATTTTGGGATCTGAACCCATGGACAAATCCAGGGACCTGGGCCAGTGAAATACCTTAGCAAACTAAAGCACCTGCTTGGACAAGCTCAGGCAACCTGGGGGACTGCAATGTGATCCCTGGAACCACATGCTGCACCATCCCCATGCCTAGGACAGGCTGAGCTGGCCACTGAGACTGGGCATGGTGGTGTACACCTGTAATCCTAGAGCTGGGGAGGCTGAAAACAGGAGGATCACTATAAGTCCAAGCTGCATAGCAAGATCCTGTAAAATGTATACAGGGGCCCTTGGAACAGTGACAATCAAGCACATGAACTGTTTGTAAGGCAGTTCACCAGTGTGAAACCAAAGAGAATGCAATTGTAAAGACAAAGGAAAAGATATTAAGCAGTCAATTAAAACTGTTATCTCTGCTGTTGGCTTCAGAGGCACTATTTCTAAAGAAGAGAGTTCAGAAACATCTGTTAGAGCATGACATTGGCTCTCTGATAAACCTCAAGAATAAGGAGAGCACCAGAAGTAAATTTATTTTCTGACTATCTATGAAATGTTTTTTCTCACCAAAGCACAATGGGTAACTTAATAGGAATGAGGTTTTTAAAATTTAGTGCTAAACACAGTTATCAGAAGTTTTGCTTATTTTACTGTTAATAAAAATGCACAGATTATGTGAAACATTTTCAGTCTGAAGTAGATCTCAACAAATGACTTTTTTATCATTAAAGTGAAAGCCAAGCAGACTGACAGTAATCAGTCTTTTCATATGATCAGTTTTTCCTAATCATGGGGTCAGCAACATAAATGTCAAAAGAAAACAATAAGTGATATTTAATTAAGCAAAATAGAAATGACATAGTCTGGCTATTGAAATGAAAATAAACAGGTCCTCTTTTGACTATGTCCACAACTGACCCTTTGTTTTGCTTTATTTTATTTATTTATTTATTTATTTATTTATTTATTTATTTATTTATTCACTCATTTATTTATTTTGGTGGTACCAGGGATTGAACTCAGGATCTTGTGCTTGCCAGGCAGGCGCTTACTCTACTGAGCCATCTCCCCGGCCCCCTGAGCCTTTGTTTTAATAACATAAAAATGCAAAGTTTCAGATGCTTTTGTTCAGATCCAAAAAACTCATGGGAAGGATTTCTGCAGTCCAAGTGGCAACTCTATGCCTCTGATGTAAATTAATCATAGCGGCTGCTTTGGGAGAGTGCGACAGGAGAAGTTTTAACTATCGTGAATAAAGAATCATTCAAAACAACACCAGCAAGTGTACTCTAAGAAAGAAAAGATGCCCATAGCAGGCATATTTCTGTACCAAGACGTGGCATGGCTTATTTAAAACCTGTTTCTCCTGGCTTGACTGACTAACCCATTCATTCCTTAAAATATACTCCCTCGTGAGTCTATGTTTAGCTTAGTTTTCAGTTTAAATTTAAACAGGAACCAACAGTGCTGCAAGCCATTCGCTTTCTTCAATGTGATGTTTTCAGGAAAGGAGGACAAACTATCCTCTACTCCATGGCCTCTTTCTCATGGCTGGCACATGCACTGGGGCTGCGAGGGCTTCTGCCACCCACGCACTGGCTCTGACATTATTATGGACAGACCCTAATTTGAAGCAGCATTTGCTTTAAACCTTATACAACTCTTTTAAAGAGCATAAATTTATACTTTTGCTAAAAAGGAATCACCTTCCTTATGGAACTTTCTTGGGTTGTTTGTTTGTTTGTTTTGCTTGTTTTGGTCGTTTGTTGTTATTGTTGTTGTTAAAGGAATGTTTGTGCTAGTACCTTATTTGGAAATCAGTACAGTTAACTATATCTTTAGTTTTTAACTTATTTGATAATTAAACACTGAGTGTGAAAAGCTTATGTTTCTTCTTAACCCATAATATATTTTTTTAAAGTTTTGTAGATAGCTCGGTGGACTAAAGCGCCTGCTTAGGCAGAGCTCAGGGGCCCATGATTCGATCTTTTGAGTGCCACAGCGCTGGCCCCACCCGCGGGGTGTGCTGAGATGTCAACTGAGACTGGGTGTCGAGCACCTGTAATCCCGGCACTTGGGAAGCTCAAAACAAGATAATCACTGCGAGTCCAATCAACATAGTGAGATCCTGTAGACCCTGTCCCAAACACAGGAAAAAAATAAAAATAAAAATAAATAAATAAATTTGTGATGGTCCATTGTGATGGCCCATGAGTTTCAACTAATGATCCTCGGTTCCAGACAGAGGAGCATCCTTGCTTTGTATGTGTCCCAAGTTCCTGACACATCAGCAAAGCTTCCACCTCTGTGCCAAAGTAGAAGCTTTGGAGAAATAGAAAGGACTTCGCTGCCTGCCTGGTGGTTATAAATCAAATAGTTGGGTCAAACCCGACTAGGAGTCACCAAGAGATTTAACTCTGTGAGTCAAGGAAAAATCACATTTTAAGCTCTGTAGGAACTATGGGACCAGAATTATGACAATGACTTGTGTAAGAGGTCAGGCTGGCCTAATTCATATTTCCTTTCAAAGCTGTGTAAGATATAAATATGCACCACACAATTTACCTAGCCATTTTCATCTTAAAATTTTGCAAGGAAACACAAGTATGAGAGATCCCATGAGTGTTAGAAGATCTGACTCTGTAAACAAAACTTTTCTAGATAGAGAGATATATGAAATGCCGAGAGCTGGAGAGACAACCCAGCAGTCTAAGCACCTGCCCAGCAAGCTCAAGGACCTAGGTTCAGTCTCCAGTACCATATGCGGTACTGGTCCAGAATCCTGGGTACACCATGCCAGTCAAGAAAACCAGGTGTGCTGGCACACACCTGTAATCCCTGCACTGGGGGCGCTGAAAACAGGGATCACAGCAAGTGCAAGCTATGTAGCAATACTCTGTACTGAATAGATAAATAAATAAGATTCTTTAAATAATAAATTTTGAAAAGGAAAGCCCAGCATGCATGGGGTACGCGCCAACAGGCCAGACGGGCTTGTGGAGGGGGCAAGCATGAGCCACTCAGCTTCCTGTCAGAGATTTCATCGGTAAGGAAAAGTCAACTCCTGTGTCAGCTCTTGTGCCTACTCACTGTCTTTCCTCCCAGGATTTCTTCCATACAGGAGAGATACTTCAGAGCAGTGTGAAGCACTGGCATTCAAGTACGAGAGATGTTCAGAGTCTGCTGTGGCATTGTGTGGTGTCTGTTTGTGGCAGAAGCTGTGGTAGGGCAGGAGCACGACCCACATCACTTGCTTAAGCACCCGTCCTCTCCCTACACCCTCTAAGCCACATGAAACATTCATCTTACAACTGGGGAAGCTGAGGCTCAGAGAGATAGTTCAGAGCCAAGCAGCAAAAGGGTACAGATAGCACTAAGTGTTGGTCTGAAACATAGTGGACATCATGTTTTGTGCAGTAGCTTCTCTTTCTGCTTATTTTCACATTTTTTCGGGTCTCAAGAACATCAATCTAAAAAGATACAAGGTGTATAAGATGAAAAGTATCTTGTCATTTGCTTATTCCAAAGCAGTGTAGATCTCTTCGACAAACCTCTTTGTCTCTTCCTGCTTGTTTCCTGGACAATGGAATCCAAGCTGGCAGTCGCCTAGTAACTTTTGTCCAAGCATTCCAAGAAAGTTTCTTTCCCTCTCAGGAAATTAACCTGCTGTCAACCAGACACACCTGAAATAATGACTCTTGTGTTATAAGACCTATATGTTGCCATTATGTTATGTGAAATAAACCAATCCCTAAAAGACAAATCATGCATGAGGTGCCCCAGGTCGTTAAACCCATTGAAAAAGTACAATGGGGCTTGACAGGAGTCATAGGACATGGCTCTGTGGATACAGAATTTGAGTCAAATAAAAGGAGGAATTCTAGAGGTGTCCTGTGTCACAGTATGCACATATTCGCCATTGCTCTACTTTGCATTAAAATTATTGGTGGCAAATTTATGTTATGTATTTTTAACACAATATATTTTTTTACTGTATTATTGTTATTGCTGTTGTTGTTCGTAATGAGGATCTTGCACTTGTCAGGCAGGCATTTACAGCACTAAATCTCTGTTCCTCACAATATACTTTTTAAAAGTAAAAAGCAGCATGACTAATCTTAAGGATAGCTGGACACATGTGTGAAAATCATGTTAGCCTGGAGATCCCAGGCAATGAAGCTGCACCCCAGTGGCTCTGGGTCTGCAAGCCACATCGAACAGCCAAGTCAGACAGGACAAAGTGATGCCAGAGCATTTTAATGACCTGTCTGAGGGGTGACAGACACTTCCTGCTGCTGGGATGAAGTATCTGATGTACACAGGTAAAGGAGAAAAGGGCTATTTCGGCTCTTAGCATGGGAGGTTTCAGGCCAAGTGTGACTGGCTCCTGGGCAGAAACAGAAGGGAAAAGGCAGTGCAAGACAGACAAAGAGCACATATGATTGCTAAGCAGAGAAAAGGGCAACAAGAGAGACAGTGAGGAGGAACAGTCTCGAGAGCATGCTCTGCCCTCAGTAATCAACTCCTTCAACCAGGCCGGCCTCCTCATGGCACAGTCAGCTAGGCATTCACCAGTGCATCAATCTATTAATAAGATATCCCCGTAGGCTAATCATGTTCTCAAAGCTCCACCTCAAAACAAGTCCTTAGGGGCACATGTTGATGCAACCCATAACAGAGGTCACTCACGCTTGTCTGGGTCACTTCAGAATACCTATTTCCCTAAACTTTCTCCAAGAAAGCAAGGTACCACCTGGTTTGGTACTAAGTGCTGACCCTTCCTGATGAGCTGGCTTCCTTTGCTAGGGACAAATGACCCATAAGGATCCCAGAGAACTTTAATAAGCATTATTACGCAGAGCCACAGGAGACACACTCATGAGAAGCAATTTCTATCTGTCTGAAATGCTGATTAGCATATCTGAGTATTTCCTGATTATTTCCTAACTTCAGCTAAAATATTCCCTAGGACACCAAGATTCAAACACCTTATTTGCATATTCAAGTTCCCTGAACATTCTTAGACAGCAGTCTACCTCCTAATAATTTTTGGAGAATCTCTGTTTTCCTTCAGCTCCTAGGGTAAAGTGGGAAAAGCATTTATGGTGATGTACAATCCAGTGACAATGTGGGAGATGGTTCGTTCATAAGGCAGTGGAGATGTAAAGAGATCACTGTGCCTGGTGGAGTTACAGATTCCTTTGTGGTCACTTTGTCCCACACCATCACTAAGCAGGGAAGGAAACAGAGACCCTGAAAGCTTGTTTTGTTCAATATTAAATAGCACCTGAAGCTGGGGATAATTTTTGGCAAAGTGTTTATGCTAGCTCAATTATAGTGACCCCTGTTTTTCTCTTATTAAACCATTACTTTGGTTTTAAATTACTCTTGGTTCATGTTCATGGGAGACCTTAATAACCGCTATCTATAGTAACAAGATAGAATATTTATTTTTATTTTCACCTAGGATTTTAGAATATGCTTTATCATTAATTAAGAAATCCTCTGAGCCCACCTCTCAGATTAACATTATTAACCTCACTTATAAAGGAAAAAAATTTTCATTGGATTAGGCGACTGAGCAATGCTGTACCCAGAGTTAATAGTGACAATCAATGTTTTATAAAACGATGATCTGCAAAACCATCATGACTGCCATCCCAAGTATTTTACTCCTTAAATTAAACTCAACAAGTTGATATCAGAGCTATTGCTTTGTACAAGGAAAGTGTGATGAGCTAGAAAACAACGTGCTAAGACCAGAGCCCTTCAAGGTAGGAGAGACACACTTGTTCTCAGAAAGCATGTGTGAAAGAGCTGGAAGGAACATTCATAAAGCTGTGTAAAAGGCTCAAGTGTAAGGCGAAATCCACCACAGGAAAAACAGCTGTGAAGGTCAAAGGCAGTAAGAGTACGCATAAATCAAGACAGAGAAATCAGGAAAATGTTTAAAATGAAGGTGGTTTTGAGCTGGTTATTTATGGATACTACATGTCCCACTGGCCAGATTTCATGAGAGACAATTTTCTGTGTATTTATGCCTTCTACAAATATTTACAGAGTACCTATTTCAGGCATATATCTCACCTCTGAGATAGAGAAAGCAAGTTACCAGCGAAGACACGAATGGAGACAGAGCTGCCCTTTGCATCCTTGGTTTTCCCCTGGAATGTGCAGACAGTGAACTCCCCTCCCCCCTGCAGCTTTGAGTATGGGGGTAGCCTCAGGCACGCATGGAAACAACTAGAAAAGAAGGAAACTTGACAAGCAGGTTGGCAGCCTCAGAAGCATCTTGTTTACAAGTGTTTAAAGGCAACCCCGTTGCTCCAAGAAGAACAAGTATTCAGAGGATTAAAAAGACTTGTAACCAGGTCCAAGGACCCAAGTTGCCTGAGTGTCAGAGGCAGTGGTTCTTTCATTATTGCCAGCCAAAGAGATGAGCTGCGTGGAATGTGGCCACAGAGAGATGCCAGCAGGATGCGGTAGGATGTAGAGCACTAGGAGAAAAAAATCTAATAAGTGAGACTAAGTGTTTAGTGCGTGTTTTCCTTTTCTTTCTCCCCTCCTTCCCTTCTCCCCTGCTTTCTTTCCTTTCTTCCCTCACTTCCCCACTCCTCCTCATTCTTTCTTTTCCTTAAAAAGTGCTTGTGGACATGATTTCACACACTTATTTGCCATTTTTATTCCCTCATCTGAGAAGCATCAGGGAAAGGAGAAAAGAATAAAAGAAGGAAAATATATATATATATATAGTTATATTATATCAAATATATAATCTATACATATATAATATAATATATATAAATATATAACATACACATTTTATTAGAGATAATATATGATATATATTTTATATATATATATATATATATATATATATATATATATATATATATATACACACACACACACACACACACACACACAGTGTAAGCTTGGATAACTGTACTGGTGAATCCCACGGGTCTATACAAAGGAACAGATAATGCTTAAATGTTTTCTTCTTCTTAATTTTCTAATCAAAATTACATGTTAGTAATCTAAACAACTAATCTGAAGACAAGAATATGCAAAGTACCAAACATTGTTGAAGTCCTACTATTTTGTCTACTGATTTTTTTTTAGGTGTAATTGATACAGGGTCTCACTACACAACTCAGACTCAGTGATCCTCCTATTTTCAGCCTCCTTAGAGCTGGGATTACAGGTGTGCGCCACCACACCTGCACTGGGTCCTGACTCAACACACCCCGGAAGTGGGGCCAGTGTGGTATATGGTGCTGGGGCTGGACCTGGGGTCCCTGCGGTTGCCTAAGCAGGTACTTAGTTTGCTGAGCTATCTCATTGGTCCTGCTTAGTGAAGTTTTGTGTCATTTCTAGTATTTTTTAACAATTGTTTTTATGCTCTTTAAAAATTTTGAAAAGAAGCTCTTAAAAATGTTGTGGAGCCACAAAGAGGAGATAGCATATTGATAATAGTAAAACTAAGTATAAGAGAAGAATCTAGATTCCTGCAAAGATGGAAAGGAGCACAGTAGAGAAAGTCGGAAAAGCAGAGCACAGCGAAGAAGGTGGGAAAATGTATTTTCCACAGATCATTCATTACGCTATATTAGAGCCTGTGTTTGGTTAAAATAAAGATTGTTTTCACACATTGCTCTGCTCTTGAGTTAGTAATGTGAATACAAACGTTAAACATTTATCACAAAGCAGATTTTACTAGCTCACGGTGGAAGGGAAGATCTGGGGATGGATTTCAGTATGACTCCATGCCTGGATTCTCCCACCCAGTGCCTTTTTCACAGATCCTCCTTGGTTTCATTGTCTCCAGTTTATGGTCCATTAAGGAAATGGATTATCACTGGACCTGAGGCAGGGCAGCATTATGAGAACTATCACATTGAAACCCTGAGCTGTGGAGAAAAGATACTCCTGTTAAGCCAAAACTATTGAAGCATGGGGCACTCTGAAATAAAAGGGCCTATTGAGTTGTTACAGAAGTGAGCGCGAAAGGGACTGGTCTGGGACATGGTCCACAAATGCCAGCAGGAAGGCGAGCTAGCAGTTGGAACTGTGTCTTGCGGGCTCAACGGTGGAAAGCATATCTGTAATGAAAGTGTGGGGAAGGGAAGCAGAAATTATTCACACTGAATTTACATTGGCTATGAAAGAGGGAGGCAGGGTGATGATAAATGAGAAAGTCTGGAGAGAAGAGAACAGCCCATAGAGAGAACATGCCTGGCTTCTGGACTGCTTAGAGTTAGGAGTCTAGAAAGTTCACAGGAAAACTTAGGGGTCAGGATACTGGAGATTGCTAGTCAAAGTTGTGAGGTACAGTCAAGTAGTGTCTCTTGTTGGGCTTGGCACTTAGCTGTTAACTGGCAGGCCACCAATAGAGAACTAATCACTATCCCTTCTGCCCTCTGGCCTTTGTAATTAAATGTAGGACATCTTGGAATTTTTCTGCCTCACTAAAGCCTCACATACACCATTTGCCCTGGTAAAGGAGAAATCTTTAATTCTGTAACCCCACAAACACACTGAAACTAATTGAATTTGAGCATGACTACGTCTGCATTAACTTGCATAAAACACACTCACTAATAAGGATAACCAAGCCAAAGAAAAAACCTAGATTACCGCATATAGACGACATTTGGAATTATCTAATCTGGAGAAATGAAGGAAATAATGGACTTGTAAAAACAAATTCGCATTTCAGATATGTTTGGCTCAAGTTCCAGGGATGGACAACAGATATTTTCATGTTATTAGCCCTGAAGTCATTCAGTGTGAGTGGTGACTTTGTTCTTGTGGAAGGACAGCTTCGTGGGCATTGAACCCCCAAATTAAGAAGTCAGTGAAGATTTGCTACATAGTGCCAGTTATTGAGAATTCTGTTCTAGACATTGACAAGTGTTCATAGTAAGGAGCTGAAAAGGCAGCTGCTAGCGGAAGAGTGTCATTTTGTCAACAGAAATAACAGAGGATCTGTGGGATCATGAATCATAAAATCCACTCCTCTTCCATCATCCTGAGGGCTGTGAGATTCAGGAAGAGTCTGGGTTTGTCCCTTCCGCCTCTTCTTGCTGATGCTGTGCTTCCTCCCATGAGCGAGCTGCACATGGGGCCTCCTACCCAGGCGGGCAGGGAGCTCACTGTGCGGGGACAATGTTGCCTCCCAGCACTGCACTTCCTAGCGTCACTGGTCTCTGGGCTTCTTATACCAAGGTCTGCTTGCTCACCTATGACCAGACGAAGGAAGGTGACTATCTGTTTTTGGTGAAAACTGGAAAGACGTTCTTCAAAGCTAGTTCCACCAAGACAGAGGGGCTTCAAAGCACCACAAATCGCTATCTCACCGTGTCCAGCATTTGGTGCTGAGGAACAGAGGGGAGGGGAATAGAGTGAACAGTTTATATCTCAGGCTTTCCTTGTCCCTGTTAGCCCTTCTGCATCGTGGAAAGGAAGCTGGATGCCACCTTACTGGGCCCAGCATCTGCGTGTTCTGCCAATTCATTTGACCTGAGGAAAAGAGATTGATGACCAGGCCCTTGGCGGAAGGAAGTTTAGAGAAATGGTCTATTTCTAAAGAAAAAACTAATTCTTACTTTTGAAATTCCCTTTTGATCTGGTACTCTATAGAACTAATTTCAAGACAGCACTGCAATACAACAGTGTTAAATTTGGGGTGGGAGGGTTAGCAAAATTCTATGTCATTTCTAATTTTTTTTTTATTATCGTTATTTTGTTTTGCTTTTTTTTTTTTTTTTTCAAAAAAAAACATCACTCTTGCCTTACTCGTGATAGTAGACGCTCATCCTGGTGACCTTAAAGGGGACACTTTGTTCAGCTGGATATTCTGGACCTTCATATTCATGAGGATAGCTACCTAAGGGACTTATTTTGTTTCCTCAGGAGACATTGAATGACTGCAAACTACAGAGCAGTAGGTAAAGGAAGGGTAGTAACCATGGATTCATTCACTCACTCAAAAAGTAGAAATACAACAGCAACAATGAATTCTGTACCTAAAGAGTACAAGTTCTAGCTTTGCAAGATGAGAATATATGGCAGGGTTAGAAAAGATGATGAGGTGAGGTGAGGGGAGGTGAGGGGAGGGGAGGGGAGATAAGCTAAGAAGAAATTAGTGGTGTTTCACATGGAAATAAGGGCGCTTGAAGGGAAGCAGCAGTGGAAGGGCTGGGTACTGCCAGGAGGGGTGCTATACAGAATGAAGCCTTGAGGCCAGTCTTGCTACTGCTGCCACAAGAAAAAGAAGCTGCATGCTGCGCAGTCCTGCAGAGCTGGAGAGCAGTTCATGAGAAGTCTTAGGCAGCTGCTGAAATTTGGCTCTTCCTCCTGGGAAGCCACAGTAGGCTGCACTGGGCTGAAGAAGCACGTGACATCCTGGAGATCAGACTCATGCCCAGGCTGAGAGTCCGCTGGAACCAGGACATGCCAGCGCCAGCAGTGACGATGGCTGCCATGGGCTAGATCCTTTGCCACCAAACTCATGCTAAAACCCTCAGGTGGCGGGGGGCGTCTGAGTCACCCTTCTCATTACTGAGACAAAATTCTCAACATAAATTAGTTAGAAGAAGGTTTCTTTTGCTGGTAGTCTGTTGTGGTTTTAGCCCATAGTCACCTGGCCCAGGGTGTATGGCACAAGGGAGAGAGGAAAACTCCAGGGAAGAACAAAAAGCAGCAAGCAGTGAAGCAGCCCTTTCCCCGTTATGCTACGCATCCACACTGCCAGACACCAGCATGGGCTTTCCCCGTATCCACACCCAGAACTGTGCCAAATGAATGATTTGGCAAATCCGGTACGAACACACTTGATCCCAGGATCATGCCAACTCTGAAAAATGCCCCCTGTGAGCACGTGAGCCTTGGGGGGCCATCTAGATCCATGACATAACAGGGATGTACTACAAAGTAGAGCCTGTGAGAGGTAATGAGGTCTAAATGAAGCCATCGTGACGAGGGAGAATGAAGGTCCCAACCTGAAAGATACTTGGGAGGAGTATCTAAAACCAAAGAATGGCTGGGTGTGGTGGCACACACTTGTAAACCCAGCACTTGGGAGGCTGAGGCAGGAGGATCAGTGCGAGTTTGAGACCAGCCTGGGCTACAAAAGTGAACTCAAGGCCAGCCAGAATTACATAGCTAGACTCTGACTCAAAAACACAAATAAACAAATAAATAAATAAATAAATAAATAAACAAACAAATAAATAAATAAAACCAAAGAATGTTTTAGGTACAACAGAAGTTAAGGGCAGGATATATTCATTGGGGAAAAGAAAGCTCTTGTCAAAGAGATGGACAGAGGGGACTTGAGTGAGCTGTCTGTGAATCTGCCTTTTCTGGTGACTTTTATAGAGCAAAACCATGAGGTGAGGTGGGTGTGAGGTAGAAAACATGGGAACTTGGATATGAGGTGGGACAAAACTATGGTCAACCAATAGGACTGCAAGAACAGTGGCTCGGGTAAAATTGATTAAATAGGGATCCAATGGAGAAGAGTCACACAACAAGTGGGCATGAATACAGAGCCAGCTTTTTCTGTAAGGATTGGGTCAGTGACTCTGACTTCTTCAAGGTGACTGATACCTATTTACAATATCAATCCCCGATGCTCATTCCTAGGGCGGTATGTGGCTGCATATTTACTCTTTTTTGGTTTTTTGGCTTTTGGTTGTTTGTTTTGTTTTGTATCTTAGGGAAAGGTCTACAGGGTGTTCAGAGTCTCACCACTAGAATGGACTCATAGGGATCTGCCTGTTTACAGCCTCCCAAGAGCTGAGATAAAAGGTGTGCACCACCGCACTGAGTCTCAGCTGCTGTCTCAGCACACCCCAGGGACGGGGCCTGCAAGGAAAATCTGGAGATCAAGCCCCTGGCGCTTGTACCTGCTTGCTGGCACTTTAATACACTAAGCTATTTGGCCTGCCCTACTCTTTTGTCTTGAGGTCTACCCATAGCAAGAATGTCTGTTCCTCCCACAGCTGCAAGGTCTTCGCTACCATATTGTCTCCTTGAGGGCCCAGCCCTGTCTGGCTGCCTATGAAATTGCTAGCTAACTCAGCTGTCTGCAACAATAGGCACAGAGACTCCAGGGTGGGACTAATGTCTCACAGCAAGATAAAAAGACAAGCGCTTGTTCTCTTGATCAGGTGATGACACAGAGAGAAAGAAGCTATCTGGAAGCCAGTTTCTGCTCCATGAGAAGCAAACATCTATAGTTTCAACTGTCTAGTCTATGGTGTTCTACTAGGGCAGGCTAAACTAAGACAGTACAGCTCTAGAAACTGATTGTTGGGTTTTGTTTGTCCTGGATTTGGAGTATGCACATGGAAAAAAAAAAAAAATGCATGACTTTTTGCCATGTGTGTTTGGTCTTAGTAAGTTCCTGCCTCCATATCACTGAGGAGCATTGTAGCTTCTATCATACATGTTTTATTACTTTATATATGGACAATAAAATAAATTGAAGGAAATATTTCAGATGCTTGGCATCTATATACCCAAGACTGGCAATCCTGACATTGTCATAGCTTGGCCATGGAAACTTCTCTTATGCAGACTGCAAGGTCTGTATTTTGTGTAGGTGCCTGGATTTATCCATTAAAGAATCCAGAGACCCATTGTACCCAGGATTTAAAGCAGAAAAAGAAAAGATATAAATAGACTTTTTCCTACTCTATGTGAATTAACTTCAAAAGAATAGAAGAAATACAGGCAGGCAAAGTAAAACAAATTCTTTCAGATGCCTTCTCAACATAAGACAGACTTTGGCCCTACTCCACCCTCAAATATGAATAAATTTCTTGATATGTTAGTCACTAATTCCAGAAAAACCCAAATGAAATTTCTTTACTCCAAAGTCTTTGCCTCTTCCATTCAAGTAGGATTGGGGTAATGGCTTTCCTATAGTTTTAAAATAACAACAGCCTGAAACTGACTCCAATTGGTTAGGGGTTATGATGAGTTGGATTCCTAGACAAAAGTAGGGATTAGTCAAGACCAGAATGAGCGAAATTTAAAGGAAATTAATTACAAGTGATCATTTTATGGGACTGTGATTCATGTAACACAATTTCATTTGAAACAGAAAGAAAGAACTTTGAAAGACAGGTTAGAAGAGTTAGGGGCAGTGTTCTATACAGTCTGTTGAATCTGTAATATGTAAATTTCTGAGAAACTACATAAAATCCAATCAGCTCCTATCACCTTTATTTAACGTTGAAAGGGATCATAACCCATCGAAACTAAATTGGCGGGGGTGGCGGGGAGTGTTGTGCTTTAAAATGCCAGGAATATTTCAAATACATGAATTTTCTTTGTCATAGAGCTATTTATCCAGTGGAATCCATTTCCATATACCATGGACAGTGCCATGATTATTGATGAGGGGCTGATGTCATTGGAAATGCCTACCTTAATCTCTTACAATCCTCCTTTCCCTTCTATTTCCTATTTAAGCTATATGGTTGCCACCTGCATGCTAAACTGAAAGAAAATCATATGCAAAATGAAAGAGCGACTAATAGTAATTAAAATTTAAAAAAAAAAAAAACAGCACAACCTGTTTCAGACTTTCAACATGCCTTAAGTCTAAAAACCTAACTGACACTCATTTTTTAAAAATTATGCATGTCCTCAGGGAAAAGCTAAGGACTATCAGTGAACTGCAACAACACTGAGATGACGTCCTTTGTGTACCGTAACACTTCAAAATCATAGCTGGGGTGTGGGGGAGAACACAGAGGCTTTTAATATTCATAAAGACTAGGAACAGGTGTTTCAACAGAGCTGCAGCCACCTTTGACAGAAGCACAATGGGTTTGTCTGAAAGGGTCTTCATTGCTCCTGTCACTCATCAGCAGGACTCAAAACATCAAAACCACTGTACTGCTGTGCTTTCACTCCCTGTTTCAAAGGATTATGCTTGACATTTCTAATTTTTCTCTCAATCATTAAACTCTGTCCTCCCTCTTTTGAAATAGCATGATATTGTTGGCAAATCAAAGTGGGCAGAATACATTAGTGCATGATCTTTAGGGGCTCTGGGTCGACCTCACTCTTTTTTATGTCTACCAGAAGACCACAGAAACTATACTTGGTCTGTCATTCATCCTGTGCAGACGGAGAACATTTTCTCAGAAGAACACTGCTTAACTAGATAAGGGTAAGTGACAAATTGTGGCTGCAATCTAAATGCTCAGCCACACAGGCAGCCCAGGACGTTTCATCTTTCTCCACTTCAGCATCCTCCCCATTTTGCAGAATAAAGCTGTCTTTATGCCAGGAGCCAAAAGGAGAATGCTCTGTGCTTTGCAAGTTCAACTATCACCAAAATCATATTTGATCATTTTGGGGAAACCAATACATAGCCTCAGATCCTAAGCAATTTCTGCATTATTTAGATAAGTGGCTTTGGAGAAAAAGGCAGGACCTTATCATCATCACTTGGCTCTGTAGACCTCTGGCAAGGCACTGTACAGTCTTGACCCTTGTTTCAGGATTCAGAGATTTCTATGGAGAACTAAATATTCACCACATAACACACCTATAGCTTGTCCAAATCTTCAGGGAGAGGGAATGAGGTATAAAATGATAAAATGTAAAGTTACTCACAGTCTTCTGAGAAGGTCTTCAGGAACACATTTTACCTTTTTTTTTTTTTTTTTTTTTTTTTTTCCGAATAGGGCAAAACAGTAAGTGGTTTGATTTTTTAAAAAATAAGCATCAACCACTCCTACTGTCATATCAATTATTGTTATACTCTCTCTCTCTCAGGTAAATGTTTGTTTAAAAATAAAAAAGAAAATGGGCCTGGCGGGATGGCTCAGTGGTCTAAAGCCCCTGCTTGGGAAAGCTTGGGCGGCTTCAGGGCCCTCGGTTCGATCCCCGGCACCACATGCTGCGCCAGCCCTGCCCCCGGGGTGGGCTGAGCCAGCCATAAAAATGAGTGAATAAACAAAGGTTCTGAAACAAGAAAAAAAATAAATAAATAAAATTTAAAAAAAATAAATAAAAATAAAAAAGAAAGAAAGAAAAAAGTAACAAAAGAGAATATGACTTTTCCTTTTTCATTTCTTCTTTTGTTTGTGTTCTTACACCAAGGAGACTATACAATATTTACACATGTAGGTCTGCTTTATTTCACTTATGAGTGTACCTTCAAGATACATTCACTTATATATGAAGTCTTCTAGTTTATCATTCTTTATAGCTGAACTACATTCCATTGTATTGAAACACCACATCTTTTTCAACGAATCTTCAGATGATGGGCATTTTGGTTATTTCCATGATTTGGTTATCACAAGTTGCACTGCTATGACATAAGTAGGCAAATATCACTACGATATGATGTTTTCAGTTCTTCTGGGAAAATTCCTAGTAGGGAAATAGATGGATTGAGTGGAATTTCCAGACCTAATTTATTTTAGGAGTCTCCACAATGATTTCCATAATGGTTGAACCGGTCTGCATTCCCATCAGCAGTGGAGAAGGGTTCTATTACTGCTACACTCTCTCTCAAGTGCATGTTTGCTATAAAAGAAAACAAAAAAGGATAATTAAAGAGAAAATGAGACAAGAAAAAATACCATAGATTTGACCTGCTATAATTTTGTATATGCTTAGATTTCTAAATTTCTGTGTAAAAAAAAGTGTAACAGTTTTTTTTTTTAATCACACTCTGTAGAGATTTATTAGAATATCAATGATTGATGGAAAATATCTGTTCCATGTTAAGACTAAGGCATTTAATATTTAGGAAGATAATGATGATAAACTGAAGTACCTATGTTATACAGTAATAGCGTCACTAAACTTCTCTTCTGGAGGGTTAAGAACCTAGGTTTACAGACTAAAAATTAGAGAAAAAGAAGAGCTACAAGGTTAACCAATATTTTGGCTTTAGCACTTCAAGGTCAGTGAGGACTAAGTGATGTCCCAAATTTTCTGTTCAAGCAGATTATGGGGCCGCGGAGAAAAGGGATCAGTGATGCATAGTGTGCCTAAGGAGAGCCACCTAAAGAGAAAATATTCTCTCAGGCTTTCACAGAGAGCAAACTGGTCAAGCAATGGCTGACACTAACAAAAGTTCTACAAAATGCTTTACATGATATCAAGGTAAAACCTGAGGGAATTTGACTGACCTTGTCAGATATAAAAATTCCATGTTTTGTTATGTAGGTCTTGCTTAAATTTGGCCTTAACCATTCAGCAGAAAAGTTTAATCATGAGGTATAAAAAGTCAAGCTAGATTAGTATGCTAAACTATAAAAGGCTCAAGTCAACATCTTCCAACACTGCCAGTTCTGCCAATAACCCACTACTCTTATGGAATATTACTCTATGTATACAACTACTTTCTCTTAGCTCAATGAAAAGAAATATTGGTACCAACACTGTTTAGAAGAGTTATAATGTCTGCATCTTGTACTCTGAACAACTACTATGAAGACAATGTTATTCATTGTATCAGTTGTTGTGGCTGTCCCACTAATATATTTTCAAACTGTCTCAATATTATTTATTAAAAGTAATAAAAAAGAGATCATGAGGCAAGGAAAAAGGCCATAGAAGTCTACTGCTACAATTTTGTAAAACAATTAATCCCCTAAATCCCTGTGTAACAGTGCACAATTGGTTTTTCACATTCTATAGGGATTTAAAGTTTAGAATATCAACAATTGATAGAAAATACTTGTTTCATGTTATGTCTAAGGCATTCGATATTCAGAAAGATAGTGATGTTAAGTTCAAGTACCTATGTTATAGAAAATAGTATCATTAAGCTTCTCTTCTGGAGGATTAACAACTTAAGTTTGCAGACCAAATAATTAGACAAAAAGAAGGACTACAAAAATAGCCAATATTTTGGCCCTAACTCTTCAGGGTCAGTGAGGACATAGGACATAAAAGGCCCTGTATAAAAGAACCTGTACTGTAATGGCATATAACTCAGTGGAGTTCCAAATTTCCTGTTTAAGGAGATTATGGAGCCACAAAGGAAAGTGATTAATGATGTACAGTGTGCCCAAAGAGAGTCACCTAGAGTGAAAAAGTTCTCTCAGCCTTTCACAGAGAGCAAATTGGTCAAGAAATGACCATGATTCGCCCAGATGTCTGACACTGACAAAAAAATCTACACGCTGTTGTACACGGTTTCAGGGTAAATCCTGAGGGGACCTGATCGACCTTTTCAGATATAAAAGTTACATTTTTTTTTTTGTAACATAGGTCTTGCTTTATCTTGGTCTTAACCACCCAGCAGAAAAGTCTAACCATGAGGTATAAAAAGGAAAGCCATATTAATATGCTGAGTTGTAAAAAGCTCAAGTCAACAGCTTCTGATAATGCCAGATGAGCTGATAATCCACTACTGTTGTAGACTATTGGAATATATATATATATATATATATATATATATTAGCTGTATATATATATATAAATTATATATATATATAATTTATATATATATATTAGCTGTATATATATATAAATTAGCTATATATATATATATATATATATATATATATACAGCTAATTTCTCTTTGTGCAATGAAAAGAAAGATCTGTACTAATGATGTCTAGATGAAATTATGTCTGCATCTTACACTCTAAACAACTATGACAAAGATAACAATATGCAATGCATTAATTATTGTAAAAAATAAAATTAACTAATTAATTGATTGATTTTTTTTTAAAAGCAAGGGTAAATTCAGCCATGGAGGTCACATCAAATTCTAAGAGAGGCAAAAATAAAGCAAGTGAAGGGTAATCAGGGTGATGAAGTTGCTGAAAGAATCATTAGACAAGGCAGAACAGCTGTGGGATTTCTTTAAAATATAAATTGTCCCTTTGCACCAAAAGGAAAGACAGAATGAATATGTGTGAGCAGCATGGCTAGCATGGAATTGTCAGGGCCAGATCTGTGGAAGCCTTACAGTCGCCGTTCTGGGAGCCGTGGGCCATGAAGTCAGTGCTTCACCTCAACATAGTGCAGCCAGCTGCCTTCTCCACTGCAGGCGAGGATGCTTTCTCCGTCTTCACCTGGACCTCTCACAGCCACACCCACACATGCTTGGGCGTTGCCCAGTTTGCTTGAGTGATCTGAGATGTTCAAAGTGCTCCAGAAATTTACTTTTCTTTAACATCTGAATTCGAGATGAGGTAATATAAAAATTTAAAATAACCAACATCACAGAACCTGTCATTAGATTGTTTTTTCACCCTAGATAATATAGCTCTGGAGGAGGGAGAGTTCTTTTATGCATCATTCTTATTATGCACTGAAGATTCATGTTAAATATCACCAGCGAACCTAAATGCCAAAAATAAATGCGAAGTAACTTCTCAAAATATTAGACAAAGTGACCTTCTAATAGGACTTTCCAGTCACCGGAACTATTTCCATACAGCTGATGAAATTTCTGTAAGCTCTTCAGGAAAGGAAAGGGGTTGGGGGAAGGGAGAGAAATAGGTTTATAAATTATTTTGACTGAAAACCCCCAAAGTAGAAACATGCTCACACACATTGCCAGCCTGTTACTTAGAAACTAGCACCTCAGGACAGAGCGATATTGAAGTACTATCGAATCCACTTTCCTCAGCTACCACCTGTGAATTACAACTGGCAGCAGGAGTTTTATGATACTATTGTAAAAGTAATGTTCCTCTTAAATGGCAATTTACTAAGCTGCTGATGAAATGCATTGCAAATATGTTAGTTTCAGGGTGGTTAGGAAAATTAACCGCTGCATATTTTCCATATTGTCATAGATGTCAACTGACCGAGGGAATGAACAGCAGTTTTCCTGGAGAGCTATTTAAAAGGATCATGCAGGTAGCTAATCACCTGCTAAGAACAAGAGGTTATGGAGGCCAAGGCTTTAGGAAAATCACCAGAGGCTGTGCTTTTAGAAGGAGCCTCTACCAACAATATCTCCAAATGTTATATGTCATTTTCCCTTAGCCTCCAACTTCTCATTGTTCTTTCTGTTTTATTTTCTATCCTATCAAGTTGATCTCTATACCTTGAGCCTCAGCCTGGATATTAAAGGGCAGGGAGGCATCATTAGACCCAACAGAGATCCCTATCAATCTACAGCCACTAAAATAGTCACACAAAAGAAGAGGTCAGAGGGAGAGGTGAATGAATAGAAGGCTGAAAAGTGGCACCTCATTAAATATATGTGTTTATCCTAAACAAAGATCCACCCTTAGCTGCAAGACCTTTATGGTGGGATTCATAATAACAGGCTTTGATATGAAGTATTGTAGATTAAAAATTAAGTTAAAAATGTATTGAAACTTAGCATTTCATCTGGTGGAAAGAATCCACTAACCAAATTGTAAAAATAAAAGACAAAAGCTGGTGGAGATGAAGGGATTCCGTTGAAGTCCCCCAGCTAGTGAATGATGGCACTACAATGTGAATGCACCTCTGCTACATTGTAGCCTCATGGAAACCAGACTGTGACCATGCACACAGGAGCCAGGAACTGACCAAGCTGAACTGAAACATGGATGAGTAGTTTAAGTGACCTGCAGGATATTTAAAGCAAAGTAACATTTGATAAGTACAATGCCAGTGAATGACTCCAATCTCTTCTCTGTGTAATGCTGTAACAAGGTTGGAAAATTAGTTACAGTTGGCCAAAAATGTCAATGAGCTAAATTGATGCCAAGAATACTGAGGCTGCGTCATGACTTACCAGAGAAGAGTCCAGCAATCAATTAGCAATGTCTGTCATGGACACAGCAAGTGACAGGGTACAGCAAGCAGGCAACCTGCCATAAAACTTACTTGGATTTTATGATCAGCAGCAATATGCATGTAAACCAACAAGCTGACATGTCCCCGTTAAGCATTAATAAATGCCAAACATTCATGGGCATGTGGGTGAATGCCAGAGTTCAAGAGAAGGTCTGTGCCCATACAATTTACAACCCAATCTGGCAAATAAACTGAGTGTGAATCGAACACTTCAGATTTCAGTATTGGTCATCAGAAAGATTCAGAAAGGGCAACTTGCAAAAATAAAAGCAGCTCATCTTTATGACATGTGTGGAATCGTCTGAAAAGAATATCAAGAGGCCGAGCACAGTTGTGAAAAAGTTGTAACAGAATCCCTCCATTGACTGAGTGCTGCATTTTCTGACATTTATTTCATACAAGGAGCAAGTATTTTACAGTGGCCAATTAGAACCCAGTAATGGTTTTGAATATCTGCTAAGCTTGCTTATCTAAAAGCACGTTTGAATGCATGCTGTTAACAACAACCTTAACTTCATGATAGTTGTGAATTTAATTGTATTAAAAATGGACAAGAAATAAATATCATAAGCCCCCCTAATATCCCATACTTCTGGGATCAGGGGAAAGAAATTTAAAGTAGACTACTAGCTTCCTGGAGGAGATTTTACTGCCACTCCCTTCTAGGTAAAAAGACAGGATGGTTGGGACTGCTATTCAAATTACCTGGGAATGTGGCCATTGGGTAGGGGTAGAGGGCAAGGGGAGAGGCTGCAGAGAAGTAAGGTTGGACATGCATTGACAATAGGCAAAGCTGGAAAATAACTGCCTGAGAACTTAAAATGCTATTTTCTCTAGTTTTGTGTGTATTTTAAATATTCCATTAAAATATTTTTCAATCCTTCCTAAAGATGCAGAAACAAATTAAAGTTTCAGATAGAGACAGGATTACTTAATACTGTCATAGACTGAACAGAGAAAATAAATGCCAATATACATTACCAGGGAAGGGGAAATTGCCTGACTTGTGTAAATGAGGACCAAGAGCAATCAGTGCTGAAAGTTTCTACCTTTTTTTTGCCCACTGCCAATTGTCTCATGAGTGTAAATTTATCATTGATTTAGTATAACAGGCTCTTTGGATGCTACAATTTCTCATCTGTTTCCTACTGCAAAACCCATCGGCTGTGCCTGTACCCAGGTCTATATCACAGCTGTGAGACATTAATCTTGGGAATGCTTGCCTGGAGCTGGCCTAGCCAATGCATGCTGTCTAGTTAGCTCCCCAGCAGGCTCCTGGCTCCTCTCCTTGGGCTTGCCTGGCGCCACTAACAACTGTAGAACTCCTGTCATTTCAAGATGGGGCTGTTGTGCTGCTCTCTGGGTGGCCACCAATGTCCCAAACTTATTTCTCTCACTTCCCTGGATCTAAGAGGGAACTGTCACCCAGAGGCCTGGAATCAAGACTCTCCTGTGGCTTCATTATATTAAACCTTGGATCTGAAAGAGCAGTGTATCATATCATTTTTTGGTGTGTCTTTTACAAGTTCTCTGTGGAGCCAACTGTCCCAGCTACTAAACAGTTTATTAATTGTGATGTTTAATAATAAGATTGTTCTACAATTAGGTCATGCATAAAAGCCTAATTATTTTTGCTCTGGTTATGTCTGCTTCTTTTTATTCTGGCCTTCTTATTTATTTTGTGATTAAGCAACAAAAGGAGATCATCATGTGCTGCCTGATGGTTAGACCTCACCTAAATTAGAAGGAGGCTACATGTGACACGTACTGAGATTTCAATGTTGAAATTGAGGATAAAATCAAATGTGATCTAAATCATAGAGAATTGCTTCTCACTGCTCACCATCCCACAGAAGAAAAAGAAATCCTGCCTTTCAATGTGCATTATCTTTGGTATTAACGATGAGGTTTAGTTATCAGTTTATAAGATAAATGGATTTGGGACATCAGAATGCATATTTCTCCCCTCTTAAAAAAAAATCAGGGCTGAAAATTTTTTGGTAGTGAATCAAAAAAACAAAACAAAACAAAAAAATCACATGGCAATGAATCCAAAGGTATAAACTGCAGAGTGAGAGTAAGTGGATGGTGACAAGAAAAAAGCAATTCAATTTGATTGGAATGGGACCTAAAAATATGGTGTCCTCTCTAATGATGTCAACAGTGCTATGCCCAGTGAAACACAGGGATTCCTAAAGAGAGTGGTGAAGATAGCCTAGAAAGAATACAGCAGAGTTTTGCAAAGGGAAAATTTGTTTATTTTGCTTTGGTGTACCTGGGATCAAACTCAGGATCTTGTGCTTGCCAGGTCAAGTGCTTAAGCCAGCAAAGGGAAAACCTTGATCAAGTTTAGACATGAAGCCAAAGAGAAGCCAAATGGCCCACGAGAATTTAGCAATTCTTTCTGCCTAAGGTGGGCAAGCTACTTTATTCCAGGACTCTATAAAGGTAGAGAGAGATTGTATGTGAAATAATGTACAATATTGGTACACAGTGTTCAGGCAACATATAATCTTTTCAACACTTAAAAAAAATTCCTTTCTGGTGCTCACTAAATGAGTAGGGATGCCAGGGGCAAGAGGGGTGCCTGTGTTCCCCGGGCAGCCATTGGGAAAAGAATGTTATTTAAAATGATTGTAAGTGGCCATCTTTCTAAATTGTATGTTGTACCCTGTCCTCCACTGATTCTTCACCACTGAGGTCCTCAAAGACAACACAGACACAGAGCACTGTCCTCAATGACACTGTACTTATCTCAAAGTATTTTTTTTTTAATAAGAAGCAGAGCTGTCATGGTGTCAAAAATAATACTCTAGGCACCTGTGAGTTGAGAAAATAACAGAATAAAGGAGGCTTTTTGCTTTTAAAGATGTGGAAATCTGTGTGAGCATCTCTCTTCCCAAGATGAATCTGTGCTCTCGTTACAAACTGCTGAGTGGGTGTATTTTAGACCACAGAAAACTTCTCTGATGCGTCCGGAGAGACGAGGGAGTCTTATTACATCCTATGAGTCATGTTCACAGCCCAGCCTTCACTACAAAAGAAACCCAAGATTAAATCAGGGCCTGTCATGACCACAAAACGGTATCTTAACTTTTTATGTACTGTATTTGGTCAACATGTATCATTAATCTCCCCCCTCCTCCTGTTCGGTGGCAGTAAATGATGGAGCACTTATCTGTTCCAATCAGATTGACGCATGTACATTCCCTGCATTTTAAAGGTCCATTAATTTTTACTTTAGCCTCTTAGGTTGGAGGCGCACAGATGGATATACTGATGACTTAGTCTTTCATTGATTACATATCATCATTAGCACAGTGATTTGCAACTAGCATTTCCCGGGCAACCATGATACCACTGAAAAGACATGGATAATTACAGAACAGTAAAGAACCTAACTTTTCTCCCTTTCAGAGCATTTTAAGGTCCCTGGGTAAAAATGGTTATGAAGTGTATTTCATTATAATCTGGTGCCTTCGGCGTGTGTTGGCCTTTCTTCCCGAGTTTAGTTAGTAGCTGTAGCTTATAACAGCTTTAGTTGAGACTTTCATTTGCACAGATGCTTGAGAGTGATTAATGACTTCCTGAAGTTATTTTCAAAATAATTCATGGAAGAAGTATTTCCCTGGTCTTCAGGATAAAGACTTAGTGCCATGCTTTTGATGCATCATCCCATGCTGAACTTTTTGGTATAAGTCCAGGTAACAAAACTTCTTACAATGAGAGGTTCCAACGATAACCCATAATTATACTGCTTCTCCCTCCTGAGAATAGCCTACATACTTTTTATGCATAATGATGTATACAACATATTTAGTGTATCACTCTAATACATTGAGTTTGCATTTTATGTACTAAATGTAATTATAGCATTAAAATAATCCACTAAGCAGAAATACTTGATGTCATTGATCACTTTGACATAATCAAAAATAGCTAAAAACATAGGCTGAATAACAAAACCTATACCATACTAAACCAGTAAATATTTTACTGAATACAATGCAATTGGAAATTTTTTTAAGAATTATTTTTGTCCAAAGATTACAAAATTCTTAGCTCAAAATTTAAAATGAAGTAGAATGTACCCAAATGTACAATAGAATAAGCATAGCTTCCAGACTCATGAGATTAGTGCTCCGGAGTAATTTTCAGAGTAACATTAGGTAAGTCATTTAAACTCTGCTATAGTCTCTCCATAAGGTTATCTTAAATCATTTTTAAAGTTTATAATACTCTGTCTTCATATATAGATAGTAAGATACCATGTAGCATACCCAAAAAGCATTTGAAACAAGGGGTGTTGGCAAAGGGGCCAACATAAATTTTAATCAGTTTTTGAGAAGTATAAGAAATTCTTATGCCATTTAAACTCTAACATTGTGCAGAGGTGGGTTGTAAATGGTACGGATCCAGTCAGTAATCATTTTATTAAGCAGTTACTGGAAGCCCAGCCATGTCCAGACTGAGCAATAAGGAAGCAGTTGATCCTTTAGGTAACAAATTAATGCTGGCAGGGATTTTATGCTGTGGTGGGTGAAAGGACTTCTAATCAAAGAGCATTATTAGAATCAAAGCTCATTTCTGTGGTCAAATCAGGGCATGCAGATTTCTCACCTTCAAAACTTAAAAAAAAAAAAAAAAGCTTTGTCTCATTGAAAATGCTGGCTTTTTTTTTTTTTCGGTACTATTAAGCGTATAAACCATCTCAAATCCCATTTTGGGAACAAGGCTCCAAATAATGTCTAAACAGGTGATATATTTACAGTATAAAACCAACCTCAATACATATGACTACAGAAACTGGAACAGTGAGGGGCTGGGGGTGTCATGCAGAGCTTGAGCACGGGCCCAGTGTGCATAGGGGCATATGCGAGGAAGAGGGGAAGAACTAGCCAGGGAGATTACAGCGATGTGGGCAGCTGGTGAGTGTTGGACTTCTCAGCAAACCCTGTGGTCTCCATTCCTGTCTCTAAATTGTCTCTTCTTTTCGCCTCTCATTTCCTACCTGAGGGCCTTAATCCTTAGCTACCTGCTCTTTTCTGTGACTGCTCAGCTGCCCTGAGAGTTCACAAATCCTCATGGCATCATCTCTAACCAGAGCTAGGACAGTGGTAAAACAGAAGGATCAAGAGTGACAGGACTAAATGTCATCCACCAGGGTAGACCCACACAGTCTCAGGATCTGGACAGGACCCTGCTTGAGACTTGGGCATCAATGTTTATTGCAGAGAAGTGGTTGACACAAGTTGGCCAATGCAAAGGAGGAAGATGTTTTATCCTAGGTCCTTCCTACTTAAAGTATGGCCCATGGACTGACTGTATTCACATCACTTGGGAATTTCTTATAAAAGCAGAATATCAGGTCACCACTAAAATGAGAGAGAAATCAGTAAAGACAGAGAAGTAGACTTTGTACCTTGAAAATAGTCTCAGAGTACTCATTATGCTTCATTTTCAATATCACATGTAAAACACAAAGTCTCTTTCTGACTCTCATGGAAGTCGATGAAGGCAACCAGGAAGCAGCAAACAGCATGGAACGTAGGCCATGGTAAGAAGACTTAGGCCCATAACAGACCAAGGTGTTAGAGCAAAAGGTTCACATCTTGGTGTGGTATGCATTGGATTCTGAATAACTCCTTAAATAATTCTAAAGGAAAATTTAGACTACTAGAATACCAGTATTTTTCATAATGTAATACTTTTGATCTATTAAGGAAGACATAGAGATTTAGAAAGAAACATGCTCTCCGAGGAAGAGAGAAAGATGCACACCAGGGGAACAGGAAATACAGGCTTGCATAAGTGTTTCTAATCCTAGATCTGTCCTGTTAACCTCATTTCCCAGGTGTTATGATTTAGACCTAGATGTCCCCCAGAGCTTCGTGCATCTGGAAGACAGCTGGACGGCAGGGGCACTGTGCTCCGTGGTGAACACAGGCCCCAGTTGGAGAAGGAGTCTTCCTCCCCAGCTCCTCCCTTGCTCCCCCACTCCCTGACTGCCAGGAGATGAGCCACGACCCTCCATGGTTGTTCCTCTCCTCCATCCCCGTCATCACTGTCCTTCAAGATCCAACTCAATTGCCTTGTTCTCTGGTACGTCTCTACTGACTACTGACGACAGTAGCTCTTAGCACAGGCGCTGTAACACCAGCTGGCCTTGGAGTCTATTCTGTATGACTAGCCTCTATGGTCCTAAATTAGAAGAAGCTCGTGGACTGAGAAGGCTCAAGCCAGTCTCAAGGCTTCAAACATCTTCGTTTATACCTCCTCAAAGCCTTCATGGAACATAGATCTCAATGAGTCACCAAGCAACCCATTATAGGTGGGGAGCTGGAATTACTAAGAAGGAAGATTCTTCCTTACACTGAGCTGAATTCCTTTCTTCCTTTGTCAATCACACACTAAAAAAAAAAAAAAAAAAAAAAAAAAACACCAGCACGGCACAGCAGTCTGCCTTTCATCTGTTTCTCTTTCGTAAATTCTGTTGAGTCTGCAAGTTAAAAGTGTTTCAGGCTTTCTTTTCCGAACCAAAAGAATTCAGGCATTCTCCTTGCTAAAAAAGCTCATTTGAACAGTTTCTTCTTGATATAGAGCTATCCAGAGAGCTCAGGTAGGCTCTTAATGGCTTGTTCTCTTTTGAGTTCAAATGCACTTAGATTACTAGATGGCTTTACAGCTCCCATGTCGCCTGAGACTGTGGATAGTTTGGGAGCAAGAGCATCAGGGATAGTCTCAATGGCAAAAATCAACACATAATGTGAGAGATGCGATGCACCCAAAAGACACTTTGGAGACAGAAGATTCCAGACCCAAAGCACATGGAGACAGGAGCTGACTTTGTTCTACCCAACAGCATTTATTTATACCAAGGATAGCAGGACTGTCAGCCCAGTGAGATCGTTCATGAAATGAGAATCTCCAGCACATTATCTCAACCTCGGAGAGAAAGACTATCATCTACACTTCCCATATTGAGAGACTAAGACAAAGCCGAGGGGGGGGGGCACCATTATCTGATCAGCAGGATGCAATGAAGAGAAGGAGATTGTAACATACCCTCCCCCATGCATTAACCACTACACTTAGTACTAAATACACCTGTCAAGTAAAAATAAAATATGATCAAAACCAGAGAACTGCAGCACATTTGACTTATATGTCATTATTTTAAAAATTATTATTTCTGAAGATATGTTAAAACAGCTACAAAAGAATGAAAGACTTAGAAGCTTATACACTAAGATCAACAATGGAGGTCATATACAAACCCTTAACAATTTCTGTAATATTTCACTGATGGTTAGGTGTAATCTTTAAAACATATTTGATTTTTATATCTTCACTTTTTTATTTTAAAGAGAAAAAAGCAAAATGATACAGAACTTCAAAGCAAAATGACAAGAAATTAACAATGACTATTTGGTTGCATATTGTAATCTTCAAAGTAGTTGCGCAGACTAGCATACACAGGCACACAAAATCGATCAAATAAAATAAGCACTGTTCTTTTAGATAAACTAACAGAAATTTAGTAGTACAATTATCTTATCTATCTTATGTGTGTGTATATATATTTCCCCCTTCCTTCTTTTTTTTTTTCTCCCATCCCAATTGTTCTTCCCTTTTGAGCTGTTTCTTTCACAGTATCTATTGTACCCTCTGAGTCTTATTTACTTTTTCACTTTCTTATACTAGGGAACCAATACAGTGTTTACAGGTATGAGTCTGCTCTACTTCCGTTATGAATATGTTCTCTAGTTGCATCCATTTACCGATAAAAGCCCAACTTTATCTTTTGAAAGATATTTTTCAATAGCATGACTTCATGCACAGCAGGTAGTGACCAGTAGGAACCAGCTCCCCCCATACCCTCATTTGTTTGACCCATGATCCACCCACCAGAAGAGGCAAACATTTGGCTGACACAAGAAGCAGTTGGCAGTTACTTCTTGAGCTTTATTAAAAATGGGATCCTTGGATATGGTTACCCTTTTGCTTATCAGGAGATTAAATTTAAGTGGAGCTGTAGAATTTGAAGTTAATGATCCCCGACACAACATGCAGCGCCAACCCCGCCCACCCAGGCTTGCTGAGCCGGCCACAGAGAACAGGTGTGGTGGTGCACTGTAATCCCAGCGCTGGAAAGACCGAGCAAAAAGAATCACTGGGAGTCTAAGATGCACAGTGAGACCTTGTACAAAATACACTTCAAAACAAAAAAAATCAATTTGAAGTTAAAATGCCAAATGTTATCTTCAATAATGTGCTCTACAGTAAAATGAGATTTTATTTTGGACTTGAAAGATTGAGATATATATCAGTAGTTATCGATTTCCATATGATGCCATTTATCTTTCTTGTCTTTTATTTACTTGACTCATTTCAGGGAAGGTTTGACAGCATTCCGTACCTCTTTGTCCACATCACTAGCTTCATCAGTAAAGAACTCTCATTCATTTAGGGAACATGGGTGAATGACCTGTTTTATTTCAGAGATTGCCAAGGACTGAGGATTCGGTGCTAAGCTAGGCCAAGTTCATCGAAGTACTTCTGATTGCAGGAATAATTTCATTAAGCAAAACACAGCAGAGTGACAATGATTATGTCAGAGGCTTGATGATAACACAAAAGTCTTAGACTTTTCCCATCTGTCTACTCCGATGTCCAAGAGCTTGTTGTCCTCAAGGTGATAAAATTACAGTTGCTGTGCCAGCCATCACTCTGAGATTTAACAAGGACTGGACTGGAAATTTCTTCTGGGATCAGTAACATAACAAGAATGAGATTCACGTAACAGACTTAGATTAGAATTCATTTCTTCCTTTCTTTCTTTCTTCTTCCTTCCTTCCTTCCTTCCTTTCTTTCTTCCTTCCTTTTCTTCCTTCCTTCCTTCCTTCCTTCCTTCCTTCCTTCCTTTCTTTCTTTTTCTGCCAGCTCAGCCCACCCTGAGGGTGGCTCTGGTGAGGTATGTGGTGCCTAGGATCAAGCTGTAGTCCCCTGCACCTGCCTAAGCTTGGCTAAGCAGTTGCTTTAGACCGCTGAGCTATCTTACCAGTCCAATAATTCATTTCAACTGGGGTGGATTTGGTCACTCAAAAAATTTCAGGCTCCGCCAGGCCGTGGTAACACATACCTATAGTCCCAGCACTTGGGAGGCTAAAATAGGAGGATTGGTGCAATTTTGAGACCAGCCTGGGCTATAAAAGTAAGCTCCAGGCCAGCCTGAACTGCATAGTGAGACCATCTCAAAAAGACAAAAAAAAAAAAGATAGAAAATGACTATCAAGTAGATCAAAAAGCACCAGGGCAAAGGGCCAAGTCGGAGCCTGCTGTCAGACAGTTCTAGGCTGGGCCACTTATGCACCAGTGCTGCTTCATTTAGCACTTTTTTATTTTCTTGAAATTGGCTTTCATTGAACATGAAAAAAAAAATAGCCATTTTAATTATACAACTCAGTGGTGTCACCAACACTCCCACTGTTGAGAGTAAGCACAGCACTGGCCATTTCTGGAAGTTTTCTGTCATCCCAACAGAAACTGCCTGTTCCACAGGGACTCCCTGGGCCCTGCAGCCCCCGCTTCACTACCTGCTCTGGGAACCTGCCTGGCTGCTTGCTGCATAGGAGCGAGGGCGTACAGTGTTGACCCTGTGATGCCCGGCTCAGCTCATGGAGCAAAAGGGTCTCAAAGCTTCTCCTCCATGCTGCAGGGGAGTCAGAACTGCATTCCCTTTCATTTGTCAGTAGGCGCTATTCACATTCATCTTAGGAGAGGCTCCACACATGCAGCACATCTTATTTATCTTTCCACCTCTGCCCTCACCTCCTTCTCTAGCTCCTTTTCCATTGGCAAAAGAACTAGGTCCCCGTTTCCTAATATATGTGTGTGCATGCATCTGTGTGTGTGTGTGTGAGAGAGAGATAACTGTTTATGTATTAATGGGCATTTGGGTGATGAATAATGATACATTGTAAGTTTGCCTATTTTCCTAGCACAACTACAGTTTTTGAACTTCAGGGCAAAGGGAGCATTACTCCTCTGGTACAGAGCCTGAATAGGTGCTAGACCATCTGTCACACCACAGGTGTTTCCAAAGGCACAGTTGCTGCCATGGGCTCCTCTTCATTGACGTGCTGTTCCTGGAAAAGAACTCAGGATCTATACTAAAAGGAGGGGCCCCAGCTCAGCCCCAAAGGCAGAAATATGCGAGCTGTGCTGTGAAGATGGTGTGTAAAAGGGCGCTACTGGTGGCATAACAAAGGACCTCGGATTTGGTGGCGGAAACAGCAGAAATTCATTTTCTCACACTTGCCAAGTTCTCACATTCCAGGTCACGGGGTCAGCAGGTCTGGCCTCTCCTGAGGTCTCTTTCCTTGATATGTAGGTGGCTGTGCACGCACTCCCCCGTCTCCCTTTCTGATAAGGGCTCCAAATCCTGGACTAGTACCCACAAGTGTGACCTCAGTTTACCTTTCTTATTCCCTATAAAGTCTCTGTTTCCTCAGACATAATCTGAGGAACTGGGGATTCTGGCTTTAACATCTCAGTCCAAGGGCTGGGGATCCAGTTCAGGCCATAATGGTACAATGGAGCCCGGTGGCTTGGGTCCTTGGGATGGAGGGACAGCAGGCCAAACGATGCAAAGAGCAGGAGGGAGACCAATCAGGGCAGCTCAGAGCAGTCAGCCCAAGGAGCACTGCGGAGATCAGGTGGACAGAAAGGAAAACCAAGCCCAGAGAAACAGACTAGAGGGCCATAATTATTATTCAGCCATCATTTGAGCTCAGAAGGACCAAAATTGTGTGCATATGTGGGAATCACTGGAAAATCTGGGTGCAAAAATCAGAAAAGGAATCGGGAGTGGGTCGTGGTCTGGGCTGGAGGGCGTGGCATTGCTGTGGAAGAAGGCACATGGACAGCAAGTTCCACAGCGGGATGCTCTGCTCTTGCCTGACTAGATCCTGTCTGGTAATCATGAGAGGGCCTGTCTACTGGTCAATTGGCCATTCGTAAGGATTTGGGCCTTAGGAAGGAAGCCGCTGAGTACCGAAATAAAAATATCAAGTCAAAACTGGAATCATGGGTATGGCTGAAATTAGCCAGAAAGCATATCTGAGAAAACTAATAATTGTGAAGTGAGCACACTGTTGAGGAATAGCTGCTAAACACAAATGGGAGAACGGCAGTGAGCCTAGCTGCAGGGAATGAACAGCCGACCGTGGCTTGGAGCCGGGGAGCACTTCAAGGACACGGCGGCAGCGTCCAGCATGACAGAGCACAGCACAGCTGGCGCTTAACTGGTCATAGGCCCTACATGAGAGCAATTTATGGTGAATGTGAATTTAGCAATTATTAGGAAGGGAATAAGACATGGGTCCCAGCTGCGTTTCTTTGGTAGTTTGCCTGAAAGCAGAACATAAGAGGCAGATGTTTAAGTTATTTTAATTGGCAAATATTTTCACATGTTCCTAATCACCAGAGGGCAGTAGAGGGTCTCAAAGGAGGATGTCCGGTGCAGGGCGCTGGAGGGGGACTACCTGACCCCACCGCAGGGGACAGCCCTGGCGGAGAGGAAACTTTGGAAGGTGTCAATGGCCTCCATTTTTGCTGCAAATGGCAATCCCTCCAGTGAAGGTGTTCAGGCACGGACCGGGGCAGGTGGCATTTCCTCAACAGATGGTGATCTTATTTGGTCACTGATGGACGTACATGGGATTTGGATTAGGAACTCACACAGGGGCAGGGGTGAATGAGGTGTGTCCCAGGCATCACCATACAGGGTGGTGGGTCCCCAGGGCTTCCTGAGTCTCATCCTCAACACCTGACTTCCAAGCCCAGGAGGTTCAGAAACCCTGGGTGGTTCTCAGTGTCTTCCAGGAGGAACCAGTTGTCCCCCCCAAAAAAATGCCAGGAGCAGATAAACAGGGCAACAGAAGGGGTATTGGGAAGGAATTGTTGCCTCTGACAACATCAAGGAGGACTCACTTGCATTGTACCTCTTTTGTTTCCTGCAATTTACCAAATTCTGTGTAAGCAATAGAGATAAAGCTGAATATAAATGACTACAAGAGATTTAGAACAGTAACTAAGTGTCTTATGATATGGCAGACTCTGGCAACTGTAACAGCCTAACTGCTGTATCTGGATGTTGGAAAACATGGTCGAAGGACACGGAAATAACTTTCCCTCCTAATTATAAGCCACGCATTGGTTCTTTCATAGCTTGCCTCACTTAGCTCTCTTTCTTAGCACTCACTGGACAGATTTCCAAACTAAGACTCAAAAAGTAACCTCACTAGTAAATGACAGAAAGATCAGGGTACTGGAATTTTAAAAAGACTTAGGGACAACTTGGAAAGCCCAGGGTAGGGGGAGTACCCTGGCCTCTCACATTTAGCAGATTAAAGTCTGAGAAGGGAATCAGAGGATGAGCATATTTCTTCCATTTGCAGATGTAAATATTTAAAATACTATACATTTGACTCACCCCTGCTCTGTGGTTCACCCTCCATGGACTGTGACACGTCATTATTCTAACGTGACCTCTGCCCTTCAACATCACACTGATCCATTAAAAGGAAAGGCAAGGATCTCTAAAGGGATTTGCATGCAGATCGGAGAGAAAGTCCCTATGGCCATGTGCCTCTGCTTTCCATCACATTTTCTTTTCTGTCTAAGAACATGATTAGTCAAGCCAGACAAAAGTGGAGCAAACGGCACTTCCCTCTCCTTGTTACTGCAGTGTCAAAGCTAATAAATAGGTTAATCACAGCAGTCACTTAGACTTGGGCATCCAAGACGTGCAGCACCCTGGGAAGCACACAAGCACCCTCTCCAGGGACCCTGTTGAAAGGCTCTGGCTGGTAGCCTGATGAGAATCCCTGTTTTCTCTGGTCCATGAATGTCTGCAAACTCAATGTGCTAGGAAGGACTGAGGCCTGTCTGAGAAGAAACCCTGGAAGGCAGCTCTGAAATTTACAACCTGGCAGCAAGCTTTTAAAAATGCATCAGCAATCCCAGGCAGGCTTTTATATTAATAAAAGACACAGACAGAAGATGAAGAGTCGCAGCCACTGACTTTGACAGTACCTGAGAGCTGTGCCATTGGTGCAGTGTATGTGATACTGTCATTTGGAATTGAATCTGTAAATGCAGCCACAGTTATATCATATGGCAATCTGCCACTGCCTCCCAGACCTTGATCAGGCATCACTAAGGTCTGGTAGGAAGTGGGCCAGGAAAGAGGCAGAGAGCTTAAGCCTGAGCCTTCTAGGGCTCAACTTCCAGCATCTGCACTGCAGTGACACTGATTCTTCTCTCTGAACCACTTGAGGACCTCACAGAGGAGCTAGCTCACCCGGCAAAAAGCAAGACTTTTGTTGCATTCAGTATTTGTCTGATTTCTATGATCTAAAAGTGAAGCAAATCAGACAGCCCTCATTGAGGACCTGGCTGCTGATTCTCAGAGGCTGTGTGTACCCTGTGCCAAGGAGTGCACCAAGGGAGGTCTGAGAACATCCTGAGATCCTGGATAGGAAGAGGCTCTTTCCTCTGTCTGCTGGAACTTGGGCTTTGCATTTGCTGTGCTCATAGGAATCTGCAGTCCCCTCCTCCTCTCTAGCATTTATTGATTGTTGAAAGTGTGCATTGGTGGCACATGACATGCTGTCCTAGACGCTGATAAAAAGTACATGTGTAGTACTTAGCCTCAAAGAACTCAAGCCCTTGCAGGAGAGAAAGACTGGAAAACAGAGGATCTTGCACCTTGCTTAGAGGATAGATGAGCACAGGCTCAGCTATCTGCCAGAAAATTCGACAAGACATTTAAAAGTGGCCTGGTACTCAGCATCGCATGTTGCTGACGCACAACCACACTGTGACACTCACGAAGAAAAGGTGAGACGCCCAATGCAGACGATCTGAAAGGGTGAAGGATGCCCTTTTAAAATTTGTGAAGAGGTAAAAACCAAGGAGCAGAAACTGACTGACCAGAGTGGACCCCATGCAAGGAACATGCAAGGCTGTTGGAACACGTCAGAGGCTGCTCCTCCTGTGCTGTGTACACCTTGGTCAGCTGGATTTGTACAAGCGCATGCCATCAATATAAATGATTTGTATTACTAATTTGTCATGTGGGCATTATTCCCGACAACACTACAGAACACATCAGCTGAGTTGAAAGGAACGTTCTTAGACAGCAATAGTTCTAAAACTATTTTTGATATCTTTGGCATTGCAAATATTTTCTTTAACTATATTGATAATGTACTAGTCAGCTTTCTGTCACTATAGTGACTCACCTGACCCAGCCTACGTATGAGTAAAAAGAGGTTCATTTACCTCAGTTTGAGAGGTTCAAGGCTGATAAACCTGCACATTGGCTAAGTATTGGTGAGGGTCCCCACAGCAGAGAATAGTATTGGCAGGAAGATGTTATTTGAACCAAGAAGCAGGGTGTTATGGTTTGTGTCTAGTTGTCCTCCCAAAGCCTCATGCAGTGATAGGGCTAAAACTTCTTGAGTTTGAGATTACCTGATGATCCACTGGAATTATGGGTGATCCAAGCATGGGATTATGGGTCTGAGTACTGCTAGGATTATGGGCATGAGTGCTACACCCAACCTGGGGCAGAAAGTCTGAATTCAATGTAAGAGACAGAGACAGATTCTCTATATGTTGCCATTGTTGCAATCCATTGCCATGAATGGGTGCTCTGTGCCATGTGCCTTTCTGCCTTGGAGTCAGCCGAGTATGGACTGAAACCTCCAGTAACTGTGAGCTAAGTAAACCATTCCTTCCTTCATTTTGGTTGTCAGGTACTTGTCCCAGCAGAGAGAGAAGAGTAACTGAGACACTGTGGTAGGGACTTCTGTTAGAATGACCCTTTCTCAAGAAGAGGGTATCATACCCGAACTCTCATACCCCAATAACCTGAGTTACTGCATGAGGGCCATGTTAGAGGGTCCACCTGGTAAAGGATTCACCAGTTCCCAGTGGTGCCATCATGGAGCCCATGCAACTAACATCTGGACATTTGGGAACACACAATTTGACCACAGGAGTGCCACAGGAAGTACTCTTTCATTGCAACCTTGCCAATTTCTTAGAAGACCCAGCAGTTACAATAAAGTGTTAGAAGCTCACATTTCATAATTTCTAATTCTATGATTTGACTTGGGCTAAGGCAAAGGATTTTCCAGGTTTATCAATGTCTTCCTTACAAGCAGACAGATTCCTGCAGCTTTGTACTACACATTGATGAATGAAAAGCTAGTTCTGAATGTGGTATTATTGGCAAGTTCACACAAACAAACCCAGGATTTTATCTTAGCAGTCTTTGTTAACTTCGGTTTTGTGCTACCACAATTAAGAACGCTTGGTTTTAACCATAAGTCTACTGTGAAGCCCATCTCCCTCTAAGACAGGACATGGATATCCAACTACTCACCATACATCTCCACTGAACATCTAAACTTTCATTCTTTTCCCTTAAAACCTGACCCCTCACTCTCCTGTGTTCCATCATTGTCGTCTTGCTTTTCCCTGTCCTTGGCCTTTCTTGCTGCTGATCCTTCTGGTGTAATCCATCTTCCTCTTTCTCCCTGGTCTGTTCTTCTCTACTTTACTGATTCCTCGTTATGCTATCTGACTGCAAAAACCCAGCCTTCTCTCTGTCTCTCCTTCCCTCCCTCCCTCTCTTCATCTCTCTGTCTCTTTCTGTGTCTCTGTCCCTCTCTCTCTATCTCTGTCCCCCCTTTCCCTCTCTCTCTCTCTCTCTCTCTCTCTCTCTCTCTCTCTCTCTCTCTCACGTATTTCCAGCTTATCTTTCATCTCATGGACCAAGATTCATGAATGCACCTTGTCTGTCTTTTTCCATCAGTCTGGTAGCTCATAAGGTCCTCGTATTTGTATATCATGATGATTATGAAGATTCAAGGCATGTCCGGGTAAAGAAGATGATACTGAATTTTCAACCATCAGTGAAGTCAAGAGTTGGGGTGTCATTAGTGCTGCTGAGTCTTTCACTGATCTTAAACAACTTAGACATTCAAAAGGTATATGGGTACAAAGAGTAAGGTATCTGGCACATCTACTTTTTTATTTCAATGGTGCTATCTATCATCAACATTATTTTTAATTTTCTACACTGTAGTGGCATTATTGATTAATCTTTAAAAATAAGTTAGTCATTGTAAAGCCTCTTTCCATTAAACAATTACAAAAATATGGGATCCCAGATGTAGTCTTCTTGAGCATTCCAGGTGCGTGCGTGTGTGTGTGTGTGTGTGTGTGTGTGTGTGTGTGTGTGTGTGTGATAATATAGGGGAAATGAAGATGCTGGCTGTTGAAGAAACACTACGGTGTTTTAAAGTTTAGAAAGCACTGGCTTCTGATAGCCTAGGTTGGGCTCATGTGTAAGGAATGGTAGACTATCACAGCTAGTTTAGGAATATATGGCACAACACCGATAGAGATGTAAAGACTGATGCAGGTTTTAAAAACAAATACACACTTTCTGAACTAAAATTTTTAAACTAATTTAAGACTTTGATATTTTAAAAATGTATGTGAAGAAAAAGAGATTTATGTGTAATATTCATGGAATAGACACATCTTTCTATCAGTTGGCAACATAAGATTTATTCAATAGACACCTCGTAGTATTTCTCAGAACACTCTAGTACTAACACAGTTGCTCATTTTAGGTTTCTGACCCAATTCCAACTAAGTAATTCTATTCTGCCCGTTTAAATTCTCCTACCATTGCCACTCGACATAGAATTCTTCTTCATTTCCTGCTCCATCTGAAGTGTTTCACCACCCTGAAAAACAGCTTCATGTACCTCTCTAAAGGTGACTGCTATGCTATGATGAGTGAGGTAATTTTGTTATGTTAAGTGCTTCGGGGAAAAGCACTTCTAGTGCTCCTGTAGAAATGCAAGATAATATTACTCAACGAACCTTCCTTTCAGCTGTTGTGCCATGTGGCATTTTCAAAACCAAGAGGCTTCCCCTCACATCGCCGCTTATTTATGTAATATATTCACAATGCACCTATTTCTTGAAGGCACCTGATAGTGTGTATGGAAGAAACAAATGTTAAACTCCAATGAAGTTAAACAGCTAGCAGTAGAGAGGCTAGTGGAATGGCTAAGCTGCAACTTCAGAGTGAAGTCTCAAATTCTGAGTGATTAGCCAGAGTGGAAAATAATTGCAAGAAGTATCTTCCAACACAGCTGTCAACTCAATAAGGTTGAAATTCCAGATGATGTTTTGTAGCACCAAAAGGTACTTAGGGTAGGTAAATATGTCCTAGCTGGAGAACGCTGAGATTCATAGGCTCAGGAATAAAATAGCTTTTAAAAATGTATTGATTACTGTATGCAGCCTTTAAAAGTCACATTTGGGCTGGGGAAATAGTTCAGTGGAATAAACGCTTGCCTGACAAGTGCAAGGTCCTGAGTTCAATGCTCAGTACCACCAAAAATAAATAAATAAATAAATAAATAATAAAATTCACATTTAAGGGATGTCTAAGATGCTATCCCTTTCTAGACTACACAGCCTTACTCTTTCTTTAAAATGAATTTTTTATTTACTTTTAGTAGCCCCAAATTCACTCTTGCCTTTCTTAGAAAAATCCCCTGCCCTGTTTGCTTTGATAAAACAGTGGTAAAAAAAAAAAAGAAAAGACAAAACAGTGGTGTTATTGATCTTAAAATACCCAATGGAGTCTTAAGGTTAATTCAGGTGTATTAGCAGAAATAACTCAACATATGTCTCCAGAAACGAAGCCCGAATACAGATGGGGAGGCTCAAAAAATCAATTTCTGGAGTGTTGACTCTACCATCAAACAGTAGACTTTGCTACATACAAATTTCTATTTCTCTCATAAATGAGTCAAATTTTCTCCATTCTTTTGTTCTAAAACCTTACATCTTGACCAAAGAGGGAACTTTCCACAAAAGCATTCAGGCCTTTGGTGTTGGATACCTTGTTTGACTAAGAAAAAGAGCATATGAGGAGCACCTCTCAGCTCTTAGGAGTTTTCCTGTACACTTTTTATTACTTCTGTAAGCATTTCTACACTTTCCACATTACCTTTTGGACATGGTTATTAAAGATACTTGTAGCTCCGTGGCATAAGCGCCTGCCTAGCAAATATAAGGCCCCCCTGTTTGATGCCCAATGCAGAAAAACAAAACAAAGCAAACTTCTAATGCTCAAAGCCAGGGGTACTAATACTTAATATGTGAAGCTACCATCTTGGGATCTGGGTGGGCATCTGGATAAGCATATCTGTCTCTACTATGCTCATTGCATTTTATTCAAAATGGGGCCAAGAATAACATCTGCCTCTTAGCCTCGCAGGGATGAAGGGGGACCCTGCATATACAGCCACCTATGGGTCCACAGGAATGGCTAGTAACTTGGATCTCTTCAGTTTGCTTTTGAATCTCGGTAAAGACTTTCACCATTTTCTCCCTCTTAACATTATTTTGAAAGGAAACTGTCTTAGGAATAGAATGAAAAGCAAAGGTCGAATGTTCTGCAGAAAGCACTGGAAGCATCTCTGCAGTCCTTCCACCTTTGTCGTGCGGTTCCCAGGCACACTCTTCCAAGCACGTAGCTTGTGTCTGCCTCCACCAGCTGCATCCTTCTGGCTTTTTTCATCTCTCCCACTTACGCCCTCCACCTTGACACTGTCTGTGTAGTCAGTCCCTTCACTTAGGCCAAACTCGGGGCTCAGCTCGCCCCTGCTCACTCTCTTTTGAGGCCATCAGGCCACATGCCCATGTGCTTGACTGATGAGTCCTAGGTGCTTCACTATGCTCCTGCCTGGTGACCTAGGCCACTCACAGTATCTTGTGGTGTGGGTGTGACAAAGCCCATATGATGTCTATGAACCCAAGCATTTAATTGTGCAGGTGGAAAATGGAAAACCGAAGGCCACAGAGTTAATTCTAGATACAGGCAGAATTAGAACATGTGGCTGTCTTTCATGCACCTGCAATGCCTTATAATTGGGGAAGGAAACAATTTGTTCTTAATTCTAAAAATTGCGTTTGCTTTTAAAATGCAGAGATACATTCAATTATGGAATCACAATTATGTTCCCATACCCTCATTTGTATCTCTATATTGATACACATTTTATTTCTATTAATAAAATATGCTCTTATTAAATTCCTAAAGGTAAAATTAAAGGAATTTCTCTTGCATAGATATCAAATACAGAGATGTATAGGACGTACAATTTATAATAGTGTAAAGCTGATATGAATCTCTAAAGCCAACAATTAGAAAAGGAATACAGAGACCCAACTGCACCGCTGGTAGCCGAGCCCTCGCGCCCGCCGCGGGTAAGCTCCCTGCGCCCCTCTGCCCCGCCTCTGCGTTCCTGCGAATAACTTCCTGTTCCAGCCCAGACCCAACCTCACAGCTGGTAGCCGAGCCCGCGCGCCCGTCGCGGGTAAGCTCCCTGCGCCCCTCTGCCCCGCCTCTGCTTTCCTGCAACTAACTTCCTGTTCCAGCCCAGACCCAAACACACCACTGGGAGACGAGCCAGCGCGCCGGCTGGGTCAGGATCCTTGGCCTGCCTTCCCCTCCCCCACTCCCCCCCTTCCCCCTGTTTGTTTTTTTTTTTTTTTTTT
>PVJA010015571.1:0-45133 GCA_004027025.1 Myocastor coypus
GAAAAAAAAAAAAAAAAAAAAAAAGATCAGACCCCTATATCTTCCATACTTCATAAAAAATAGCTTCAAAATAAATACTTTTGAATGTTGTATTTAATCAGAAGTTATGCATCTAACAGGCCATTTTTTGTATATACAACCTCCACCAGTTAATTTTTTATGGTACCAAGAATTGAACCCATGGCCTTGAAACTGAGATATATCCCACATCTTTTCGTGGTTTGTTTGTTTGTTTGTTTGGAGACAGGGTCTCACTAACTAAATTGGCCAGGCTAACATGGAATTTGTGGTCCTCCTTCCTCAGCTTCTCAAAGGCCGTAACACCAGTCCTGGCTTCATCAGATAATTTAACTTTGAAACTAAATGTATTTGTCCTGGGATTTACTGCTGCCATAGCATTGTAAAACATTATTTACATAGTTTATTTTGAAACCCATTAGAAGCTAAGGCAAAAGATCATTTTAGTATGCCTAGCTTTTTTTCTGAATTTCCAAACAGAACAGTATTTTCTTCTCACAGAGGTACGCTAAGCATTTGGTATGGTAATTACTTCTAATTCTTTCACATCCTTATTTTGGAGCCTTGGGTCTGGCTGTCTTGGAGAAGGGAAAATGAAGGTATAGGATGAGAATATATTTTACAGAAAATAATTTGATCTGTTCAAGAGATTCAGGAGGTAATTACCTTAACATTTGAATATCAGTATGTAAATATGGCACGGTTATATTCTGTATGTGTGAGTAAGTTTCTAAGTCTGATATTTTTCATATCAGTATATGAATGAACCAATTTTTCTAATTGAAAATATTAACCATAATTTATATGAAAAAAATCAGAGTTATATGAGTGTATATTTTCCCAAAGCTAATTTGCCATCTTTCCATAAGAGACAAGATACTTATTAAGAAGGAATTAAGGCTCTTCCCATTAAATGTTCCTATTTTTATTTAAAAATATCTACATTTTCCAGCTTTTCAAAATGTGATTAGCTGTATCACAACATTCAGTTTATGGTAAACTATTAGATTTTGAAATTTCAGTCTTTCACTCTGTAAATGGAGAATCTTTTTCTAACTATGCAAACCTGTGTGCCTTGAGTTCAGTGCTGTAGTGAACACTGATGTCCACTGCCTTGATTAGCATTTGTTACATGGATGGAAAAGGACCTTTCATATAACGATGTTTAAAACAATATATTCTTATTTGTGGTTTTCTGCATAATACAAACCCCATCTTACTTGCCTCTTTGAGTTTTCAGAACCAACTATTTCTTCTTTTGCTTGTTTTCTTTCATTGTATGTGACCTACATCTTCCATAAATTCTAGGACACTATCACTTAACCTGCTCTTCTATCTATTTTCTCTTCTTAATTTGAAGCAGTGATGTGAAAATAATGGTGCTTATGTCTTTGCTTATGTCTTATGACAGGAATTCCTTTGTCTGCTCTTCAGACTCATTTTAATACACAGTGACTCACATTTAAGAAATGAACTGTGCAGCTGTAGTCGGGCTAAGTCCTTGGCAACAAGTTGAGGGCAAACAAGTGTTGTCTCACAATGAATGGCCCGTAGCCTTGAATTATTTACTGCTCACTCGTAACAATGAAATTGCATCACCAGATAGTGTCTTGGACTTTCTTGGTTAGATGAGACTTTGAAGGCCCACTTTCTTTTTGAATGAGCCCAGTCCAGTAGTGTTTCTTGCCTTCTCCTATCTATTCCTTTACTAGATCACTTCTTCCTGGCCTGATCAAATATGGGGATTTTGTGTAGACTGTCCAATTTTCCTGAGTCTCTTGTAGTTTTTAACGTTAAGAGTTTTCCATCCTGGGACCAGGGATATAGCTCAGTGGAATAAGTGCCTGCCTGGCAAGCTCAAAGTCCTGAGTTCAATCCCTGGTACCACAAAAAAAAAAAAAAAAAAAAAAAAGAGTTTTCCATCCTGAAATAATTAAGTACTGAAAAATCAAGTTGATTATTCTGTGATTAGTTTCCATCTTCTCCTCTATACTCAAGTCATTATCCTAAAAGGGGCATTGCTTCCCTTTCTTGTTACCTTTTCTTATTCTCTTCTCACTTTTTCTTTCTATTCTGAAGGCAAAAAAAATGATTGAACAAGAGTTTTCACTGGAATACCTCCACCCTCTATTTCTATCCCTTCAAAGATACTTCTCAGGTTATTGCCCTGCCCTGAAGTTTTTCTCCCAAGTCAGATGAACACTTTTCCATCCAGATCCAGCTTTACCTCTGTATATCATTTAGATGCTCTTGAGACTCAGTCTCTGTTTGGAAGTTCTGGACTCCTTGTTTTCCCCAAGCTCTATATCTATCTATCTATCCCATTTTGCTGTCTCATGAGATTTTATTTTTCTGTCTGCTCATTTCATGCTCATTGTATATAAGCAGAATGAGAATGACTCATTCAGCTGTTTTTGTTCTCCCTGAGCACTTTACTTTATCCTTTCCCTAGGATGGGTGTTACCTCACTGAGCTAAACAATCACACTCTTGTCTGATATGTGGAATCCTCCTTGTCTTAGTGTTGGGTTTTAATACTAGTCTTTAATAATTTTATCCTGAATGCACAAATGAGGTGCTCTGGACCAGAGGCCAATCTATTTTACTTAACTTACAGTAAATATAGTTAACTACTCCTGCCTTTTCTCAAAGGTTAACTCCGAGGGTGTCATGATAAATGTTGATAAAAGTTTTCCTATATGATTAACTGAGTAATTCATAAACGAAGATATCAGGGTATGTTACTTTCCTTTGCATCTAAAGGAGGATGGGGACCTCCTTTTCTCCTCTAAACATTATTTTGGGACATATAATGGACTTGAATCTAACTCTAGCTTTTTAAGGAGCCAGCTTGCTAGCCCCACGTGTGTCAGGCTTTACAATCGATAACTAGACTGCAAGGTCTGGGCTTCGGGGTTTTTGAATAATAACTGAGGAAAAAAACTTATAGTTATTCTGACAAACTGGAGCTGAAGTTAGGAGCTTGACTCTAGGCTTTCTTTGATAAGACAAACTTGAGATATTATGTAATAAATGGCTACGGATCTAATTAGAATGGCAAGGGAAAGTTCTCGAGAGACTACAGGTTTTACGAGTGTGCTGAGCAAGCCAGGAAAACGTAATTGGTCACACTTGGTTTAATTGTGTCTACCACTGGCACAGTTACTCATTCTCAAACTTGGAGTCTTTGCAGCTTCCTCTCTCTTAGCTTCAGCAACTACTTTGTCACCAAATCTACTCTCCCTCCCTTACTTTCTCCTTCCCCCTCTCCCTTCTTCCTTCTTTCCTCCTTCCTTCTTTATTTTCTTCCTTCCTTTCTTCCAAGCTTAGGATGGAACGCAGGCCCTTGTACATGCTAGAAAAAAAAAATTCCACCACTAAGCTATACTGCCAGACCCAGTTTCCTTTTCTTTGTCCAGTAACTTCTTGATGGTAGAAAATATGCAATTTATTTTGTTCTTAATCCTGTTTCAAGGAAAATTATTAATAAGAGATTACTAGCATAGCTGCCTTTAGACACCTCTGTAGGTCTATTAATTACAGAAATTCATTTCCATACGTCTTACATCCATTATAGCTCAAAACATTCTAATGTTCATTGAGAGCTCACCATAGCTAATATAATAGTTATTTTCTAAAATTATTTATGGTTTTCACTTTGAATATAACTTTTATTCACTATCAGACATTTTAGCCAGGTTAACTGGTGTTTATCAAATGCATTGATTGTACATTTCAAGGCAGCCTAAGTTCCTTCCATGGCAGTTAAAGCTTCCCATTATGTTGTGGCTGTCCATTACTTTGAATGCATTTAAATGTTCATTGTCCATATTAGCTTTTAAAATATATATCTTCCAGCTTTAGATCTACATATCAAGTTTGATAGTCATGCTTATTAAACAAAGCACTTTTATCTTAAGGATAAGGGATCAACCACCTTGAAACTTGAACACTCCCTGCCCTTTTCCCCAGAATAATTTTACAAATATAGTAGTTTCCTCATTAACAGAAAGACCTCAACAGCCTTCTTCATCATTTTATGACTGTCGGTTTATAAATAAGAGAGATAAAAATTGACCTGGGAATTTTATAAACAAGTTCTGAGAACCCAGGATTAATTTTGAGAAGAATGCCACAAGCCAAATAAGCATTTCTTTTCATCTCATTTCACAGGCCTTCAAGAGGGAATTGAAAACTAAAGAACCTGTAATCATGAGTACTCTTGAGACTGTACGAATATTTCTGACAGAGCAGCCATTGGAAGGACTGGAGAAACTCTACCAGGAGCCCAGAGGTAATTGAATGTGCTACTGTAATAACATATTGATAGAAAGATCAGTGGCAGCAGAGCAGCCCATCCATTCTTGCTGCCAACCACTGGATAGCTTTCATATTTTCTAGGTTAAACAGAATCAATTCAAATTAAACATAGATGGTGAAAAAGAGTGAAGACTGATAAACTATCAGGCATAATTCTGTTTCCACCAACATGAATAAATATAAAAAGTAATTAGTGAGCAATTATTGAAACACTTAGAAATTAATAAACAAAAGACTTTATTTGTGAGAAGGAATTCCATTCTTATAAGCACTACAAGCTAATTTTCAATTTTAGAGCCAGATCAAAGTGTCTTAAAGCTTATGATGTACATCCTAATTTTTTTTTACCCCAGTAGTTTATGTGAATCTTGGATGATCTGACTGACATAAGATAAAAAAAAAATTCATTGTGGAAGACAGACTTTAAATGTTCTGGACTGTATCACAATTCATGCCAAAGTGTAAAAGAGTCATTAATCAGTAGTTTGGCCTCTTGTTAAACTGTACTTGCTTTCTTTCTCCTAGTCTGACCTTTTCAACAATGTTTTTTTTTTTTTTCAACAAAAACGAACATGGCCTAAAACCTTGTCATATTGCCAATTTAGAGCTGCCTCCCGAGGAGAGAGCCCAGAATGTCACTCGTCTGCTACGAAAGCAGGCTGAGGAGGTCAACACCGAGTGGGACAAATTGAACCTGCACTCTGCTGACTGGCAAAGAAAAATAGATGAGGCCTTAGAAAGACTACAGGAACTTAAGGAAGCTACAGATGAGCTGGACCTCAAGCTGCGCCAGGCTGAGGTGATCAAGGGGTCCTGGCAGCCCGTAGGCGATCTCCTCATTGACTCTCTTCAAGATCACCTCGAGAAAGTCAAGGTACTGTCTACTTCTTTGTTCCAGAGCCCTTTAAGAGATTCGTGGAGGTTCTCATTTCACTTTGAGCACTGTATGCCACCCACAAAGTTATAAATAATGCCCTTACTTAGGTAGTAGAAATGAGTCCATCTTGCACCAATTCAAACTTCTTCCACATGGTGTTTTCTCAAAGAAATGATAGTAATACAATCACTTCCCATTGTTTAGTGGTACAAAATGAAATAGTAAAAAGTTGCAGTGGCAAATATTGCGATTAGAGAATTAATTCAATCATATTGAAGTAATCTGATATGATACATGTGTTATGCGTGGGTACACCTGCCTGCATGACTACATTGTTGCTGTGAATGTGTCTTTGGTTTACTATCAGAATAGAAAAATGGGTAGCACTTGTCAAAAGCCAGGAGTACAAGTTTTTACCTTTTTCAACTACATTATACAAGGTATACAATTTATGGTATTATGAATTTAGGCCATGAGTGCTGCCTTCCCTTAGATGTTGTGTGTAATACAACTCCTAGTTATTTTTATCTCACTGAAGAATTGACTAAAAAATCATTCTACGTTTGGAGTACTACTGTCCAAAGTTATCCTTTTGTGCCATAACAGTGGTATGTAATAGATATTCTTGGTTATCAACTCAATTTGTTGGCGAGGTTAGCAAGGTACACTTCTGGGTGTGCTTGAGTGGGCATGAGGACATGACCTTCAGGCCTATATCTGGCTCCTAGCACCTTCCTCTCTGGCACTGTCCCCTTTGTTCACTTCTGAAGTGCCATGAATTGAACATGCTTGCTTGCCCATGTCCTTCTGTCATGTTTCTGCCTTGAAACCGGCTGGATATCAACTGAACTCTCTAAAGCTATGAACCAAAGTAAAGTTCTCCTTTAAGTTGCAGATTTCAGCAATTTTGTCCCAGCAATAGGAAAACTAACCAGTATGTGGTACATATACTTATCAAGAAATGAGATATTTTACTATTATTTTGAAATCAGCAACTTTAAATATTTTGTTTTGAGTCATCCAATGGCAAAACTGTGGGAATTGTCCTAAAAGCAAACATCGATATGCCCAAGTTCTAAACCTTAGTTCAACTGTTGATTATTTAAATGTTCACCCTTTGAATGGACATTTATGTCTCTAGTCAGTCTCTTCTCATCTCCTAACGCATGTGGAATAAAGTCACCAGTTTACACATTCTAAAGCCAAATTCATTTGTTCAGTTTTCCCAGGCCCTGGCTACAGTCCCCTCTCTTCTTCTACCTGCACTCTTTCTTACATTTCCTATTTCAGTCAATGAATCATAATCCAATAAGTTTCCCAACCTGGAAATTTTAGGTTCATCCTTCAACCTGCTACAGTTTCACTGTCCACATGTGATTGTTTGCTTTACCTCACAGTATCTTCTTTATATTTTTCCTCCTTATTTCAACAATATCCTGTTGTAATCCCTAGTATCTTTTACTTGTGTGGTAACAGAATACATATTTAAGTCATGTTTGGGAAAGGGCCAGCCAGATCACTCAGTAGACTAAAGTGCCTGTTTAGTCAGAGCACAGGGACTGGGGTACCATGCTTCCCCGCCTCCCTCTGGCCCAAGAGACTCACTGAGATGGAGATTGAGACTGGGTGTGGTGGTGCGCACCTATAATCTGAGTACTTGGGAGGATGAAAACAAGAGAATCACTGAGTCCAATCTACAAAGCGAAACACTGTAGACCCTATACTAAACACGTAAAAAAAAAAACTTTTTAAAATTAAAATTGAAAAAAGTTATATTCCCTACTTAGCATGACTGATGTATGAAAAACATTGCATTTGAAATATTTAGTTAATGAATGCATATTTTCTTTGCTATTCTGCTGAAGTATTTCAACATTATCCAGCCTCTTCCAACTCTTTCCAAACTCCATACAGGAGAATGCCCAGCTAGACAATGAAATCCCCAAGCTTCACTTCTCAAGGGAAGGTTCCCTTTTCCAGACTTTCCAGGGTTCTCTGTCCATGTCCACCCTTTTCCCACACCATGTCATTATTTGCACAGCTTCCCACGTTTGCAGGTGTTCCCACTCAAGAACACTCCATATCCTCTGCATGAGGAGCTTTGACTCAGCCCTCAAGGACCACCATAGATGTCAGCTACTTTGACATCCCTCTAAATGTCTATCAATCCCAGGTTTTTTTTTTTTTTTTTTTTTTTTTTTTTGGTGGGACCAGGATTCAAACTCACAACTTTGCACTATCCAGGCGGGCACTTGTGCCTTGGAGCTATCTCCCTGGCCCCTCAATCCCAGCTTTAACTGCTTTTAATTTGGTGCTTAAATTGTCACACATACATTTCCTATATATTGATTGTCAACTTTATTTGTTTGGAGAGATGAGTAAAGCACACTTCTGGATGTGCCTTTTTGTCCCAAACAAAGTAAAGTTCATGACAGGATCATTGTGTGCTCTTTTAAATTTCCAGCTCCTAGCCACTGCCAGAAACATGTACAGAATCTCATTTACTATCTTATATATGTGTAAGGGAAGTGGGGCATGATAGATATTAGATTCAAGGCCTTCATGCTGCGCTGTAGCCCTAGATTTTTTTTTCTTCCTCTTTTTCTATTTGAGACAGGGTGTCACTAAGTGCCTCAAGTAAGGCTCAAATTTGTGATCATCCTACCTCAGGCTCCAAGAGTGTTAGGATTATTAGACATGGGCTACCACACTCAATTACATTCAATATCCTCATTCATTTGAAAGCAGATTATGGGCTAGGGAGATAACATAAGTGCCTGCCTAGGAAGTGCAAGGTTTTGAGTTCTAACACTGGTACTGCAAAGGAAGAGGAAGAACAGATTCTGAGCCATTGTAGAATGTGCTGAACATGTGCTGGAAAAGTTTAAAAATTTGACTTTATTTCTAAAAACTCTCACACCTCCACATTCTATGACTTCATGTCTAACATTTAAAGCAATAGCTGCAAAAATAAGATAATATTTTAAAATACATTGCTTTGTATTTTTCCACATTAGATATAGTATTTTAGTCCACCAATCTAGGAACCAATTCTTGAAAGTCTTTTCCAAAAGTGAAAAATAAGTTTAGGAAAGTATCCTGAAAGAATTGTATTAGTGAACAAATAAATCCAAAAGGGGTGTCCAAATAGCTCAGCGAATTAAAGTGCCTGCAAGCAGGTGCAGGGACCAGGGTTCAATCCCCTGATGTACACTGAGACAACTGAGACTGGGCATGATGGCGTGTGCCTATAATCCCAGCTTTTCCAAGGCTATAAACAGGCAGATCACTAGGAGTCTGATCTAGTAGTGAGACCCTGAACACCCTATAGATCCTTTCGTAAAATAAAAAAAAGGAAATCAGTCTGTCCAATTATTGAGTACATAAAAATTTAATAAGCATAGAGAATATTTTAGCCATATCTATCACACAAGGAGTTTTGTAAGATAATAAATAAAGTGGAAATGATATATACCATGGTTAAATAATGAAAAGTAACTAAAAGCAAAACAGTTCAAATGTCAACTGGCCTTTATCAAACATTATTTTTGATATTTACTTTAGTTTCCTTAGATTCTTCATTCTTGATTTCACATAGATTAATGGATGTTTCATTCTGGTCACAATAATGGTCAAACACATTGACGTTAATTATACATGGTTTAAAGAAGCTATATGCTAACACATGTGTATGCTAACACATTGTCTCAAACACTGATCCACTTGAATCCTCATAACTAACCATTTATGTACTTATGATAATAAATGTAATGATTTCAGCTTCTAAATCAAAATTTGTCTTAGTTAATTTTTGCTTGTTTCTGGGACAAATACCTGACACTCAAGATGAAGGAAGGAAAGGTTTATTTAGCTCACAGTTTGTGAAGGTTTCAGTCCATATTCGGTTGGCCCAAGGCTGAGTGGAGCAGGGCAGAGAGCATCCAGTTCAAGGCGGCAGAACAGCAGCAAAATGGTGGCAGAGGCAGCCAACCAAACAGGGCAGCAGAGCAGCAGCACCATCTCGAGCTCTAGTCTATCTCTCTGTCTCTCTTTATATTACATTCAGGCTCTCCGCCTTAGCTCCCACCCTAGGCTACACCTATAATCCCAGAAGTACTTCCACCCATAATCCCATCAGTACTAAAACCTACAATCCCAGGGATCATGGATCAAGTCTCAAACTCTAGAAGTCCCTGCCCAGTGACTCCATGAGGCTTTGGGGGGACAACTAGACATAAATCATAACAAAATTTTATCAACATTTTATAAATATTTTAAATTATGGATTGCATGAATTTATATACATTTATTTCTGTTCAGTGGTTCTTCTTAAATTTTGTGGTTGAAATAAATTATTTTCTCTGTCTTATTGATACCAGATCTAAAACTCTGAAGCTTTTCAACTAAAACTTATTTTCAAAATAAATGCTTAAAACTAATATTCTCATTTTTCTATTTAGCAGCTTAAATCCTGGGAAGCTCCATGCTGTTTAAAACTCCCAACTGATAGCTAGGCTGCTAGCCAAATGAATGTTTTATACACCCATATCAATTTATCACCCCTAGTGACTCTATCATAGTAGCACTCACCATTCTAAACTTAGGTATTTAAAGAAATGTTAATCTAATGACTCAGGAATCTATGTTCCTCTGAGATTTAGCATTATAACATTTCATTAGCTAATGTGCCTTTCTGGTTGTTGAATAGGTATAACAAAATCTAAGATCTTGGTCTTTATAGAAATATATTATTACTGGCTGATTATTTGGTGAAAGGTGGAAAATTTGATAGATTGAAACAAAACAGCATAATACTAATATTGACTATTTACTTCACTAAAATAAGCTCAAATTTTCAAACACAGCTTCCATAGGAATAGTGACAAGAATAAAATTTAAATTGTAAATGCTCCTTTACTCATAAAATTCATAATTTATATTGCTTATCACATACTTTATGGACAGAATTATAATTTCTAACCTTACAGGAAATAACATAAATACTTGCTGGACTACAGAAATATATTGCTCTACTTGTAATGGGAAATAATTCTGAATCACTACATGTTCTACATAGGTCTCTAAGTGGATTATATAAAGGCATTAATAAAGTAGAGTAAGTATTTTTTCTTTTTCTTTTTTTTTTACATGGCACTTAAGGACAACATGCTTGGTAGTTCAGTTGGTTAAAGCACATTATTACGCAAACTCTCTCAGGCATCAAGGACACTGGTTTGATCTCCACCCCCTCATGGAGCATGAGACCTGCCCTTAAGGCAGCCTTAGCCAGAAAAAAAAAAAAAAAACTGAAGTCCTTCTATATGGCACTTAAGGATTAAAACCATGCTAGACAAATACCATAACACTGAACTATAATCTCAGCCTTTTATCATTCTTAGAATTTTTTTTTAGATATGAAGTCACACTATGTTGTCCAGAATACCTTTGAGCTTCTAGGCTCAAAGGATACTCCTGCCTCAGCTTCTGGAGTAACTGAGACTGGGAGACTAATAAAGTAGCATAATTTCTGAACCTAAAGTTTGCATATATTTTTGTTCTTTAAAATAATCCCAATGTACAAATCATTATGGGTGGTTTTCCTTGTTCTATATAACCATGGTTTCTTCACCCAGAAAGTGATATATCATTCTTGAACCAGGAGCATTTCACTACCCTTAGTTTACTTGTCGACTTCATTTCTTTATTTATTTATTCATTCCTTCATTCATTTGATGCTGGGTATCATACCCAGAGTGTCATACGTGCTAAGCATGTGCTGAACCAGGAAGCTACAACTCTAGCTGTAACTTTCAACCCAGTTTTCCACACACCATAAACTCTCGCTGGCTTTCCTCTTAGAATATACAAATTTTGGAAATGCAAATCACATCATTTAGTTATGTATTCTGCATCGTTATAAGACTTTAAATTTAGGATTCTTACTGTGAAAAGTCAAGATCTGGGATTCTGTGTTTTCCTATAAGGTATAAGTAATGAAGTATTTTGATAAGAACTTTTTGACATTCTGATTGAGTTTAATTTGGTGATATGTGTAGTGCATCAGGGACTCTGATAAAACCACCATGCCATTGGTATTTATGTTCAGAAGTCACCTCTAAAATTTTAAGAAGAAAAGTAGCAAATGTATCTTTTCAGGTCTATCATACTGAGTTACTGTGGCCTGGTTTATTTGAGCGTTTTTTCCAAAGAATGCTATTGTAGAATTTGACACTGAGAAAACGAAATACGCTTCCTTTGGACAGATAATGCAAGCTGTGATGTAATGCATTAGAATTTCATTTTCACTTTGGCAAACAGGAGGCTGGCAAAGAGGAAGCATACAAGACAGTCTTCCCTGTTTTCTTATTTCATTAATTCTGTTACATTTATCATTTATATGAATTACCCTTAAATCCTTTTTTATATATGAGTTTTGTGAAGAAAACTTATAGGAGCAGGGGAGATAGCTCAGCAGTCTTAGCAGCTGCCTAGCAAGCCAAAGGACAGAGGTTCGATCCCAGGTACCACATGCTCTGCTGGCTCCACACTGAGCCGGTCAATGAAAGCAAGCATGGAGGCATACACCTGTAATCCCAGCACTGGGAAGGCTGAGACAGGAGGATCACTGAGTCTGAGCTGAATAACAAGATCCTGTCCAAAATAAACAAATTATTTTTTAAAAAATAAAACTTATGGTCCATTTTACAGTTAAAGAATGTATAGATTGAACCATTACAAATAGAACAATTCTAAGAATAATAATCAAAATATATAGCTATCTGGACTCTAAAGGAATACTACCTTTATAATTAATGATGTATACTGCTTAGAATAAAAAGGGAAAATTTTGCTAGTATTATGAACTGCAAATGAACTGCTCTATGAAGGTTTTTGTTATTGTTTTCTTGTTTTGGTAAAAAAAAATGCTATGTATATTAAGCTTTTGATCAAGAATAAAAAGAAAAGATATAAAGCTTCATAAATATGTATTAAATATAGGACTAGTGGCTGGTATATGAAATATGCAAGGTTTTGTCTAGCTTTCAAAGCATCCAGTTGTTTTGTTTAAAAACATACCATTTGACCTTTATTATCTGAGAGAATATCTATAAAAACCCTGTGAAAATAAAGTCTCATTGTGCACTTTAAAAGTATTATATTTACTTTTTTAATAGAATGATCGTTGTTGGCTTTAATGGAGCTTACAAATTATCATGGGGAATTATTTATTCTAAAACTCCTGGTGGAAATAAGTGTTCAATATTAAATTAATTGTAAATTAGTGTTGCTAGGAGAACTTATTTCTTAGTTTCCATGCATTCTCTCTCATTTCCTGCTTTACTTATATGGCTAAAAGCAAATTACTAGGACGGCAAGGTCAAATCACTGTTTTACCCACAACATCTGATTTTAGAGAGCACTGTGTATATTTTAAAAGCCCCTACCTCAACTTAAGCAAATAGCACTTTCGTTTACCATGCTATTCCCATCCTGCCTTTGAAACTATTGAAAAGGCAGAATGGAGTAATTGTTTCAGACATCTGCTTAGCATACTTTGAAGTGCATATAAGTTCTTTTTCAGTTTCATTTGAACCCCAGCTGTCTTCACCAAAGTGTATAATCAATCTGAATTAAGTTGTCCTACTTCTCCTAATAAGTCTCTTATTAAGTTCTGCATCAGCCTCTTAGGGAGACTTAAAAGCTAATTCATGTAGAATTGCCATTTTCTACTAATTCATTTGTCAGCTCTCCAAATTCCAATGAAAACAATTGCAAAGACTATTAATTTGGTACTTCATAAACAACTTATGTAAGTGTAGTATACATTGGAATCAGCAAGCAATTTAAAACAGTGGGTGGGAGAAAATGAGTTGACGATATTCAACTTGCTTTCCTTTTTGACTGTTTTGTGATGCTTTCCACATCCGAAGTATAACGCTATTTATTTAATAAGAAAAATGTCCTCTGTTTTTACTTTCATAAATAAGATAATTACTGACTAAACTTTGCTTAAAGATAGAAAGAGGCTTTATAACAGTTGGAAAAGGAAAATGTTCTATTTCTTATTGTACTTATTTTAATTTGGATTTCTTTGTATCCCTTTTATGCATTGTGATAAAATAAGGACTTACAATTGCTTGTCCTTTTTACTACATTAAATCAGAGTTGTACTGCTACTCTTCTGGTCATGGGGCATTTAGGAGAACATGGATTAGAAAAATGTTCAGCTAATGAGTTCATCTGACATTATTTCACTCAAGAAGTGTTTAATTAGATAATAAAAATTTCTCCAAAGAATATTATCCTTCATAGGATTTGAAAACAACCGAATCAAAAAGTGATCCTTTAGTATGCCAGTCTTGTTTACTGAGGATTTTCTCTAGGAGCTTTGTTTGTAGCTGGTAATAATTAAGAATACTATTTCTCGAGGGTCTCAGATAATAAAAGACTATTCAGAGAAACTTAACTAATATACTTTCAGTATTAAAGGATCTAACAGTTCATTCATTCATCCACTTATACTATGGTTAAAACCTAAACCCAAAGAAGTCTGATCTCATTAAAGAATATGAATGCTTAATTCATTTCATAAATAAAATTATACTGGGAGAAGTATTAATGGCATGTCAGTTTTCCTGGGAGTATTACTATTTTTCACCAAGCTGAGGGAACAAAAATTTTGATTATTAGCTTGTGTGTATGGAGCACATTAACAAGAACAGTTCTAAAATGTGAGTTAGTTAAGTAAAAATCTATATTCCTGTAGAAAATACAATCACACAGCTAATTCATGTTTTAATTCTCCTTGAGAATCTACTAAAATTGTGCCAAGTTTAAGGTTTACAGCTGTGCTGCTTTCCAGCCACTAAGAAAACAAGAAATGAATTAAGAACAGATAACCTAAGCAGCAGGCTCCTGCTATCTTCCTGTCATGAATGTGACTAGAGTTTTCAAAACTGATGTCAACATTAAATCTTACAGCATCTTAAGTAACTATATCTTAAGTTAACGATATTAAACAACAGTGCTCAGTAATATCCTTGGTGAACTAATTTTCTGGGTACTATTGAAACAGTTCTACCTATGATTCTAACACAAACCTTTTTTTCATGGAACCTAAGACAACGTTTTTATAAGATTTTTCACAGTAAAAGAATATTTTCACTATCATTTACATTTGCCAGAAGTTCTTCTATAAAAGCATACTGCTTCTATTTCAGTTCTCTTAATGCCCAAGAGCAAAAATTCTGATATGTGGTTTATGTTTGTATGTTTGTTTGTTTGTTGAGATAGGGTCTCTCTATGTCATTCAGGCTGGCTTTGAACTCACATATGTAGCCCAGCAAAACCTCAAAGTCATGACAATCCTCCTGCCTCAGCTTCCTGCGTGCTACAGTTATAGGCATGCCTCACTTTGCTTGGCAAAGATATCACTCACTTCTCCCAATTTATGCCATTTTTTCCATGATCATCAAATTTCTTTGATGGGTCTTATTTTGTAAAGTTTGTGACAATTTTATGATGTTATCCACCATATGTTCTTGTCCTTTAATATAAAGATTCTTTTTCGTCCTGAATATGCTTCTATAAAAGCATAATTTGCGAAGCAATTGCCTACCCGTACAATTATTAGATCATTGCCATTTCAACTTTATCCTTTACAGTTTCATCCTATCATAATGTCCAAAAAGTTCAAAAAGCTAAATGACTCAAAGCATCTTGCAATTGCAAACATCTATATTTTGAGCCTGGTCTCTTAACTAATGATTCTACTAGTATCCAATTCCTTTGCTACAAACCCTGAGATCAGGGACCTGGGTACATATTATTTGTGGAGGGTTTTGTTTTGGGAGTAGGATCTAAGGAAATATAACAGAAGAGAAAAAAGTAAGTAAGTATTCCATCTCAGACAGAATATTATATTCTGACCATGAGAGGGAACTATCCTTTTATACCCCAGCCAGGCATTCATTGTGTTAGCACCAGACTAATAAATATTTATCAACTAAGTCTGATATGGAGTAAATACTGGTTTGTAGAAGTTTTGGTGGTATAAAGACCCCTGTCATTGGTGATTTGTAATTACCAATATTATGTTAAGGGCTGAAGAATTGCAAGGAGATGCACACAGTTGGCTCTTGGACTCTGCTCCAGCATACCACTAGGATATGGACTAGGCCAGTAGCATTGAGTCACCTCTAGCATATGGAGCCACTATGAGGAACAGTCATCCTCTTAAGAAGTCAAACATCCATGAGACATTAGTAGCTAACCATCACAGCAGATGGTGGACCGACAGTGAGGCACAGATAAACTTACCATATATCTAGTTAGGAAGTCTACTAGTCCATCATCATCCATGTCTCAGCATAGCTATTTCAGTGCTGTTTTGGTTTTGCACAAGAGCTCTTTGTAAGTAACAAAGATGTTGCCAGTTTGTGGAAAATTTATACTGCCCCCATCTCGAGCTACTTAGTGGAATTGGTGATGGAAGACAAAATTTAAAGAAAAGACTGAGAAACATGGTTGTTATTAGGAAGAAAACATCTTCAGAAGTGAATCTGGTTTTATATTTAGGAAATCTATAATTGTCTAGGGATTCAAATGACTCAGAAATGGAGAATGTGAAGTTTTCTATGGCTATGGTTCTCTCTTGAACATGCATGAGAATCATTTGGCACGACTGAGAGTTCCTGATCAAGAACCACACCTTGAGAGCCACCATTTAATAATAAAGCTACTGTTACATATAGGAATTTATATTATGTGTATAATATTCAATTACATATGTCTTTTCTGTTTCTTCCATTAGAGAAATGATAGCTGAGGTTCAATCCTTGGCATGCCATGCTGCACCCACCCCCAGGGTGAGCTGAGACAGCAACTGAGACTGGGCATGGTGGCATGTCCCTGTAATCCCAGCTCTTTGGGAGGCTGAAAACAGGAGAATCACTACCAGTCCAATCTACGTAGAAAGAACCTATACACCCTTCCCTAAAGACAAAGAAAAAAGAAAGAAATGATAGAAAAAATAATAGAAATATTTTCCTATTATTTAGAAATAATTTTCTATTTGAAAAATCACAACATTATTTGTAATAATAAGTAGTACAGCATATCATTTACTATTTTTCTTATATTTATCACTATCTAAGGCATTTAATTTAAAAATGAGTATGAGAACATGATCTCCTGTTAGAATGATTGATAGTTTGGGTAGGGAGCCTCATTTCACTCAGGAGCCTTAAAATGAATAATGGCCTCTTCATTTCTAAATCTCTCATGGAAGGCATTCACAGTTATTTATTCCAGGTTTTTTATTGGTACTTTAATGACATAAGTGCAATTTTAGGGTTACTTTTCATGACCTATGGTATTGACAGTTTTCCTGGTATTAATATTCTTAAAATTAAAATATTTATCCACATACTATTTTACATTGTGTAAATATTTATCACATTTAGAAGTAATAGTTCTCTACATTATTTTCTGCCAAATATGCTAGCTTGATACAAGCATTTTGTAGAGTTTCTGGAATCTAGGACAGTTAAAAGTTGAAATCCTCCAACACTTTTGACATGATACCTCCTTACTTGCTATGCATAGCTACAACACTTCCAGAAGTTCTTACATTTCATAATTTGCCTTGTCAATCTTTGAGGTTCTGTGTTCAAGGAGCATATGTTTGTACATACAAATGAAGATTGATATGCACTGAAAATAGAAAAAAGCTGAAAGCAAATGAGAGTTTTAATTGCAGTGACTGATAAAGAAGAATTTTTCTAATAGAAGCTGTCATGTCACCATAGTAAGTACTTTTCACAAAGCTCAGGATCATATTTTATAAGTGATATATAATGAGAATTGTGTGAAAATGTAATAGAGACAAATATCTTAAAATCTTATTTAATATTAAAGAAGAAACATTAAAGTCAAATGTCTTGGGCCAGGGATTTAGCTCAGTGACACAGAGCCTGCCTGGCAAGCACAAGGTCCTGAGTTTCATTCCCAGTGCAACAACAAAAGTCTCTAGAATAATGGGGGATTGGGAATAAAGGAAACTGTACGTCAAGAGTAATTTGATGAATGTTCAATGTAAAATTGAAATAATGATGGTTAAACTCAAGTCAAGTGTACATGAAACAATATGGTTAGTTAGAAAAGTAAAACATTGATTTTAATGCTTTTTTTCAAAATTGATCCGTATGCTTTTTGTTCATAAACTTTAATACTTATTAAGTTACCACATGTGTTCAGACATGAAATGTCAAACTCTTTTAACCAGAATGAGCCTGGAGAATCTAATAGTAAGATAGATTTCCAGGTTGTGTTAATGAATATTTTCTCCACCGCAGTTCAATTCCTGGCATCACATGCTGCGCCAGCCCTGCCCTCAGGGCGGGGTGAGCCGGCCATAAAAATGAGTGAATAAATAAAGGTTCTGACACAAGAAAAAAAATTAATTAATAATCCATCAGTCCTGTATCAAAATATACTTATTTTGCAGGAGTTTTTTCCTGCCCTCTGAGATTTCACATTTTTATACTCAGTGGACTCAGAATTTTGCCCTTTCAAGTATTCAAATTTTATTTTAAGGTTCCTAGCATGGCATAAGCAAGTTAGCAAACATAAAATAAATTTACTTATAAACAATATATGTCAAAAGTATAGTAACTGAGTACAAAGAAAAGTGAATATCAGGCCAAGCATAGTGACATGTGCCTATAATCTCAGCATTTGGGAGGCCAAAGCAGGAGGAGCGCCACAAATTATGAGGCCAAGCTAGGATATATAGTGAGTTCAAGGAGAGTCTGAGTGACATGGTGAGAACCTGTGTTATGATGTGTGGCTAGATGTTCCCCCAAAGACTCATGTGGTCATGAAATCTTTTCAGAGGTAGCTGAATTTAGAGCTCGTGATTGATTCATGATGCAATTCTGGGATCAAGGTTGGGAGTGCTGGTACCCGCTGTAGGCCTAGTAGCCTACACATGATATAAGAGACAGAAGTAGGCTTGTCTTTTTTCTCCCGTCCTCTTTTCTTGCCTTTGCTGTCTTCCACCATGACCAACTGTTGCCCCTCTGTCATGACACCCTACCTTAGAGCCAGAAAATCATGGACTGACACATCTACAAATTATAAGCTAAGAGCCACTGAGCTAGCTCAGTGATCTAAAGAGCCTACTTAGGCAAGTTTAGGCAAAGCACAGGGACCACATAATCCCTGGCACCACATGCTATGCCAGCACCACCTGGGCTGAACTCGACACACACACACACACACACACACACACACACACACACACACAATCATGAATGAACTAAATATACTTTTCTTCCTTTAACTTTGAGTGCTGGGTATTTATCTCTGCATCAAGAAAAGTAATTAATACATCCTGTCTCAAAATAAATAAATAGATTTTTTTAAAGTGAATGTTAGTCATTGACAACTTATTGGAGTGTTTTCCAGAACCAATAACAAATCAGTGTTGTTTCCTTTCAATTTCCATTTTAAAGTACTAGGGATAGAACCCAGAACCTTGTGCATGCTAGGAAAGCACATTAATAATGAGCTACCTGTCCAGCCTTGCTGGTTCCTTATTTTTTTATTATTTTACCATTCTTAACACCTTGCAATACAATTTCACATCTAAATGTTCCTATAACCCTAAGAAATTCATTTAAAATATATATTATTAACTCACTTAACATTCCTTTAGTTGCCCTTGGTTTAAGTCTCTTCTATGTCCCCATGTAAATTAGGCTACTGGAAACAGTGCTCTATCTGCTTTACTCACAGCTTTCCAGTTGGCTGTTGGCCTCCACACATTTCTAGCATGGACAGCCATAAGACAAGAAAATTGTTCATTGTTTCATACATATACAAACATAGAACTAGAGTATCTGCGAGTAACTGATGGATATTCCATAGTATATTAGCTTCTGTTTATCCATTAAAGCATAATTGTAAAAGAAATATATCCTAACCAAGGGAACCTATATTTGATTGCTCTAGTAGCTCATATAGTAAATAAAATACTGCTTTGGAACAACTATGACACTTTGTTATAAAAGCTAAAAAAAGGTGTTTCCAAGATTGCATTATTGTTAAAATTTCCAAGGTGTTGAAAGTGGTGCTGGTGAGTGTAGTATCCTAAAGACCTCATGGTGATATCTGACCTAGTTTGACTCAAGAAGTAATGAATAGTGTCTTAAATGCATTTTCCCGCAGAAATAATATTACCTTTCAGCAATTAACACTGTATCACCTCTCTCACAGATGTTTGAGAAACTTAAGTTATATTCTTACTTGGAAAAAGAAAATGTTTTAATATTTCAGTGTAACATATTTTTTAGATGAGTACCAATTGCTCCTATTAAAGAATACATTTGGCCACTGATTCAATGACTTTAATTTAAAAAAAAAACATCTAAGTACATTGATTAGGCAGCTTGACATTAGGCACATTTGAGTTCACTAGCAATTTATTCATCATTTACATGTAACAAACTGGACATTATCATAATAACAATAGCCATAACAGACCAAAACAACATGAATGTAGATATTGCCTATGGTGCAATCAGAAAATTCATAGTAGTACTTTGAAAAAAGTAATCAATTACCTAGTAAAAAAGTAAAATTCAAGTAAATGCTCAGTTCATGAAGCTAGATCTTTCCAGGCTGGGGAGATAGCTCAGTGGAATAAGTGCCCACCTGGCACGTGCAAGGTGCTGAGTTCGGTCCTTGGTAACACAAAAATGAAGCAAAACAAAACAAAGAAGAAGCTAGATCTCTCGTACACATATATTCATGTGGGTAAAAATAACCATAGTTATATATCTGGAGGACTAACATTGGTGAGAAGAGAATATGCAGGACTTTCTTTTTAGCCTCAGAATATAATGAAATAATGAACCATTATTAAACTAATTTACCAATCTAATTTTTAAGCATGGTGTTACATAGATTTGAATGAATTAAATTCATTTTGTATTCATTTTATTTGGCCTTAAGTGGTTGAATATCTTACTTTTTATTTCATTTGTAATAAATAAAGCCAGTTTATCAAAATTTAAAACATTAATTAAATCCAGGAGCTGCAACATTCTGAAAGTAAAAGTGAATATATAAGAGCACTTGGCAGTACTTTTGAGCCCTCTGCTATGTGTTATTTTTAGCTCATTGCTTACAAAATATGTCTATGTGTTTGATTCTTTCTTGTTTAGCACTTCTAAGCTGTTAGTATGCCACATGGAAAATCAAGTTCTTAAAAATCAATTTTGTTTTAATACTGAATTCCTTTCCCCTAGAACTAAACTAAAATAAACATACCCATTATAAAGCAAAACAGGGGCTGACAAGATAGTTCAGTGGACTAAAGTACCTGCTTAAGCAAGCTTACACAAGTGCAGGGACCTTGGTTTGATTCCCAGAACCTCCTGCCATGCCAGCCATGCCAGCCATGCCAGCCATGCCCCCAAGGCAGGCTGAGCCTGCTGAGCTGGCCTGAGTCCTGATGTAGCGGTGCATGCTTATAATTCCAGCAGTTCGGTGGCTGAAAGCAGGAGAACCACCTCGAGCCCAAGTGGCATAGTAGGACCTTGCAACAGTCAAATGCATTAAAAAAATAAGGCAAAATAAGTGGATTATATTGCATAGATAATTTCCAATTTATTATTAAGTTAGTTAATTATTATTCATTCATGTATAGTTATGTTAATTTGTTTCAATAAGAAAAAAAGCATTTTTTGAACTGATAAATATAATGTCGTGCTTTATCCTGAATTTTCATAGAAAAGAGATGCTATATTTCACAGCTGAGGATATATTGTGGCTTGGTTTTTATTTCTTTATAATCCTATATAGGAAAGCAGTCATCAAATACACGAAATAATATACATTACAGTTAAGCTCCATAATCATAGAAACTTGGTGTGTTGTGTATACTGCTATATTTCCAGTGCCAATAACATTCCCATCTTATAAGAAGCACTTGATAATATTCTTGGACTAATAGATAAGCATTCACAAAAGTACATTTTAAAATATTCTCTTTAAGATATGTAAGTCCTAGGAGCAGGAATTTGGCTCAGTGATGTAGCACCTGTCTGGGATGCTTGAGGTCCTGAGTTTAATTCCCAGTACCTCACTGCCCCCCAAAACATGTAAAGTCTGTAAAAATTATTTTAAAGATAATTTTACCCTATTTACCATAATCCTACATCAGACCATTTTCTCTTTCTTTCTTTCTTTCTTTCTTTCTTTCTTTCTTTCTTTCTTTCTTTCTTACTTGCCCTATCAGAGACATTCCCAAAGCAAGAGATAAGGAAGGGAGAGGGAGAGGTGGTAAGAGATTAATCCTGTACATATGAAAAAGTCACCCAGAATCGCAACCCTGGTATCTATAATCTATAATGTCAACCGTTGCTCTGCCCCTTTGGGCAAAGAAAGAGAGGACAGTGTTTTCTTCAAAGAGATTCCCAGTGCTATGCCAAAGTGCACCAGCTCAGTTTGGCAGTGGAGCCTGTTTGGAATCTCTATAGATATCCCTGTGATGACCTTGGTGTGTAGCCTTTTAGTATTTCAAACCATGTATATCTATCTATCTATCTATCTATCTATCTATCTATCTATCTATCTATCATCTATCTATCTATCTATCTATCTATCTATCTATCTATCTATCTATCTATCTATCTCTTTATTTGTGCGACCAGGGATTGAACTCAGGGCCTTGTGCTTGCCAGGCGAGCACTTATTCTACTGAGCTATCCCCCTGACGCCCTCAAACCTTTTATAACATCCTGTTAAAATGCCTTTCATAAAGGGAGAAGGTTGTACAAGCACTAGCAAAACAGATTTTCCTTATGTACGTTACTCACCTTCTATTTTTCTTACATCTCTTCGTCTTTCTGAGAAATTCCTGGTTGGTACAGAAAACTACAATGTTATGGCCTTACTAGAGAGTTAAAGTTGCTTTAGAATTTAGCACATGAAAATGGCTCAAATAGAAAATAAATCAAATGATAGATGCAAACAATTGAGATATGGAGTTTAAAGGAAATAGGCAATTTTCTTTTCTTTAGGAACTTGATATCAGATTTCTGGGGGAAACTTTTTATGAAGCGGTCTGAGAATAGCTATTGGTCTGAAGTATTAATAGTTAATGCAAAAGTGCCTAGCTCTTTTGGCTAATTTTTACTTGTTTGTTTGTTTTGTAATGCCAGGAATTTAAAAAAAAATGGGCCTTGCATATGATAGTCAAGCACTGTACTGCTGAGCTGTACCCTGACACTTACTGCTTATTCTTTACTACAAACGAGTTAAGAGATTTTCATGTGCCATAGGTAGACATATCTTGATAAGATAAATGATATAGAAATGTCTAAGTGAGTTTTTAGATTTAAGGAAAAACAGACAATAAACAAATAGTGAAGTAAGTATATACTTCCAAATTGTGGTCAGTATTTACAAGAACAATAAGTTTCTGAGAGTGAGAAAATAGAAATGCTTTCTTTAGATGGAAGTATTATTTTGTAACAGTAGTATTTTGCTGAAATCTGAAGAATATGAATAGGAACTGGCGAGGAAGAGAGACTAAATTTGATAGTGGCTGGGGAGATAGCTCCATGGCACAAGTGCCTGCATGGCAAATGCAAGGTCATGAGTTTGAATTCCATCTCGAAAAAAAAAAAGACTAAATTTGGTGAGCTTTAAGAGTTTAGCATCCACTAAATTCTTGTCAGAAATGTTCTTCTGAGGCCCAGGTTGGACATACAGAAGAAAACCAATAAGTGGAACTTAGTAATCTCTGTGTTAATGACCCTTCCACATGATTGTGATGCAAGCTATTATTTGAGAATCACTACCCTAGACTAATGTTTTGAGGAGGGAAAGAGCAAGACAGTATCCTTTACTCAGAGTAATGGCAGTAGCAAATGTAGCAAAGCAAGTTCCAAGACTCACTAAATGTAAAATTTAAACCTATCTAAAATAACTCCTGGGGCCGGGGATGTAGCTCAGTGGCGCAGCACCTGCCTAGCAAGTGCAAGGCCCAGAGTTTGATTCCCAGTACCAAAAAACAAAATAGTAAAAAGAACAAAAAAGTCCCTTTGGAAATAAAATAACTCCTGAGGGGGGACACCCACTCAGGACCCCTCTCCTGTCCCTTTCTTGGACAGGCGCTTTCTTTCCCTCAATAAATATGTTCTTAAAAAATAAAAAAAATAAAATAAAATAACTCCAGAGTTTGAAACTCGATATCTTTGTGGTTGATGTTGTCAACCAGTAGTGAATTTTTACTTATTTTTAAATCAGTGAATAGATTTAATTAACTGCCATTTTGCTTTATGTGTTTTCCTATATAATTAAAACTTCTTGGAAAGAAAACTGGGCTTCATTTCTATCTCTTTAGCAGCTGAAAATATGGCGTGCTTAAGTGATTTGTTTTTACTTGTTGGAAACCTTTTTATTTTAGTAGTACATATTTTGCAATTAACCTGTAATACATTCATGAACTACTGTTTATGTGTTTCATTTGTGTCAATGGAAAAGTATGGAAAGCTTAAAATGGCTTTTTTATTTATTTGTTTGCTTGGCACTTTTTTCTATAAAGGAAAAAACATTAGTATTCAGAGTTAGAATTATAGAAACATGTTCCCAGGTAAATGGAAGTTATGAAAGTTATGAAGATTATTCCACTTTTTAAAGTGAAAAGTTTATGACCAATGCTATTCTTTTACTCCCAAATATATATATATATATATATATATATATATATATATATATATATATATATATAAAACAAAAAAGATAAGCATGGTTAATCTGGTAAAGGAATGATCAAACTTTTATGTAAAGAGTATTGGAGTTAAAGCTTAATGAGTCCATGTCCTCAAATATGAAGAATTATGATCAGTGCAAAGGGAAAACTGTTTGAAAAGAATTTGTACTTTTATGTTTGCATATGCATTCTATTTCAATAATGTAAAAGGAGACTAGAGATCATTTCTCATAAAAATATGTGGGTAACATATGGAAAATGCACCACAGTTAATTGCTATTTTTAATGCCACAAATTTGCAAGTGTATTGAGTCCAAGAAAAAACCATAGAGACAAACTAATATCTAATCTATTCTATGTGCCATAATAAAATACTGAAAATAATTTTTAAATGACTGATACTTGCTCTGGAAATTAGAATTCCAAATTTCTTTGTGCCTAGATACTTCACATTGTTTTTTGAAATTTTGGGGTCTTTTGCTTGCCTGAGTTCTTTTTGTTTATTTCCTTGCTTGTTGAACCTTCCCTAGATCATCCCAATTATGCTATATCTGGATCGTTACTTCTGTTTCATTATTTATGACATTACCCAGTTTGTTCCTCAACAGTGGCCGTGCCAAACATGAAAAGTTTCAACAATTGGCCTAGAAACTGCATACAAGGAAGACAATGAAAAGAAACCGCATAATATTTTGCCTTTGGGCTACCACAATAAAAACTGATGGAATGCAACATGATTATATCTCTATTTTTATAAAAAGATACATGTTTCAGTGGCATAATTTATTGTCAAGAATGTCTCTATCGGAAGCAAAAATGATACTAAAGGCACGGTATTATATTCATTCAGCCTGTCATACAATTCCACATAATCCTTTAGGATTTAGCAAAAACCAGGGACTTAACCTTATGGAAAGGATAACATGTCCTTGTTTTGTTGGATGCCTATGACACCCTTGTAGTATTGAATATAGCAATCCATTAGAAAAATTTTAAAAAAGAAAACTCAGGGAAAATTATTTGATGTCTGAAGTCCAACGTGAAAGAAAATTTGAAATCAGACAAAATTCATTAATATACATGTAACTGTTGGTAGCTCAGCCACATTCCTTCCCTGAAGCTGTGAGCATTTAGCTGCTGAAGGCTTCTAGTCACATCCTATTCCAGAGAACCTCCCTCAGCCAAAAGGAAGCCACCTTCACTGACAAGGTACCCCATCCATTCTCTCCAAGGTCTCCATGGTTAAAAATGGCCAGTGCCTTCATCTTAATAGGGGACCTGGGCCCAGTGAATTAAAGCACCTGCTTAGGCAGATGCAGGAGCCAGGGGTTTGATCCCTGGGTCTGCCATGCCAGCCCCAGTCCTGGGGCATGCTGAGACTGGATTCTGACTGGGTGTGGTGACATGCTCGTGTAATCCCAGCTCTCGAGAGGCTGAAAAGGAAGAGGATAACTGTGAATCCAATCTGTGCAGTGAAACCCAGTAGACCCTTTAAAAATACATTAAAAAGTAGAAATATCAGTATGGGACCTACTATGGTATAATTTAGGTTTATGGTATAAACAATAAGCTTGCTAGAATCAGGCTGATAGTAGTCTCCAGCTAAGACCACATCCTTAGGTAGCTTTTTCCTTATTATTTGGTTTATTTATTTGGTACAGGGTTTTACTATTCAGCTCATACTCATAGCTATCCCTCCTGCCTCGGCTTCTCAGGGTAGGACTCCAAGTGTGTGCCACTATGCCTATTTTCTGTGCCTGGCTCAGCACAGGACCAGCAATGCATGCAGAACTGTGTATAAAACTCAGGTCCTTGCACCTGCCAAGCAGGTGCTTAGACTGTTGAGCTATCACCTTGTCCCCTATGTATCTTTCTTGACCTTCTTCCCATGCTCCTTTTCTTCAGAACACTTAGGCCTGCTTGTCCAAAACCCACCTTAGGAGAGTGGTACTCAATACAAAAGCACTACACCAGGCAGAATCTATCCAGAACATAAATGGCAAGGATTGCTGGTAAAAATGCAGGTCTCCAATCTAATAACATTTCTGAAAGTCTTGCCTACCCCTCATTATATGTTTCTTTGATCATCTGGGCAAAGCAGAGTATAGCCCTGGTGTGGCTCTATTAAGATAAGGATAAGCTCATGGGTACACGTGCCTGCCTGGCAAGTGCAAGGTCCTGAGTTTGATTCCTAGTTCTGAAAAAAAAAATAGATAATGCACCTATCCAGAAATGCAGAGGTCACAATACTGCTGCACCATCCCTGGGCCAAATTCTGGGATGGTGTGAGCCTCATAAAAGAGCCATGGGAAAGATATCTTTCAGCCTCCCACTCCTAACCTAGATGAAGGCTCCTGAAGCTTTTCCTCTTCCTCTGCCTCTCCCTCTTCCTTTTCCTCTTCCCTTTACACTTCCCCTTTCCCTTCCACTTCTGCTCCTCCTCCTCTTCCTCCTTTTTTGCTTTCCAACTTCTATATAATCTACTGAGACAGACTCTATTGCAGCAGAATATTTTTTTCCTTTTTTAAATTTTAAAACCGAAAAATAAAACTAACAATAAAACAGTCTCAAAACAGGCTAGTAGGAGAGTCACAGTAACCAACACAAAGCACATTGTTATAATCGCCATTGTTGTACTGTACTAATTTTAAATTTCTAGTGAGGCAGTGATATAGAGGGATGAAGCTTCCAACCTAAAAAATGCCTAGACCAAGTTTGTGTTCTCTAAAACCAAAGAATGTGTTAGCAACAATGAAGGTTAAGAGCAGAATATACTTTTGGGAATGAAGAAAACTATCCAAGAGAAGAACAGAAGGGACACCTAAGCGGCTTGCCCCTAAATCTGTCTTTTCCAGCAACTTTTATAGAGCAAAACCATGTGATGAGGTGGGTCCAAGATGGAAAACACGGGAACTCTCCAGGTGGGCATGAGGTACGACAAAACTGTAGTCAACCAATAAGATTACAAGTACAGCCCGGTGTGATGGCACATGCCTGTAATCCCAGCACTTGGGAGGCTGAGGCAGGAGGATCAGTGCAAGTTCAAGACCAGCCTGGCCTATAAAAGCAGGTTCAAGGCCAGCCTGAACTGCATAGGGAGACCTTGTCTCAAAAAGACCAAAAAAAAAAAAAAAAAAAAAAAAAAAAAACTTACAAGTACAATTGCTCAGGTAAAATTGATTATATCCAGGACTAAATGGAGAAGAGAGTCATGTAGCTAGTGAGCATGAATAAGGAATGGGCTTTTCCTATAAGGGACTGGGTTAATGACTGTTCCAGGAGTCTCTAAGGTGTGATACCTATTTAGAATATCAGTCTCTGATGTCTGTCCATAGGGAGCTATGCATTTGCTTGATCTCTTGTCTTGAGGTCTGGCCCACACTCAGGGTCTGTTGCTCGCAGCATTGCAAAGTCATCTTGTCTTCACAATGTCTCCTTGAGGGCCTAGCCCTGTCTGACTGCCTATCATATTTCTCTCTAACTCAGCTGCCTACAAAAATAGGACCTCAATGAATGATCAAATTAAGATTTTAGGAGGAACGTTTGGTATTTCCCCGAAGGAAAGATTCTAAGAGTCTCAGTACCACTATTTGTATGTAAATAAAGATATAACATGTATGGATCCATTTATAAATAAACTGGTAAGTGGCAAACTTAGCAAAACTTATTCAAATATCCCATCTCTTCTCCCTCCGAGTTGCATGTGTAAGTAATCCTGAGGTAGCCTTTTGTGAATTATCCTATATCTCCAAAATGGACACTTTTATTTGTGCTCCATCTGCAACCTCATCTTATTCTACTCTCTTCATAATCCCATGTAGGTTCCACAGTCTGTATGTCAATCACATTCTGGCTAAAATTGAAACTCGTGTTCCTAAGTATTTGTGTTATAATATTCTGATAAAATCCCAGACCCGAATCAACTGCTTTTTCCCTGATTGCATGGAACATTGTTCGAGAAAGAGAGGAATTTGGAGAGATTAGTTTGGCTAAAAATGTTGATCTTTAGCCACAAATGCCTGGCAACCTCACCACATTTCTTAGGTACAAGTCCCTCTCACAGTCTCTATCACCGCTAACACAAATTTTCCCACTTCTCCTGAATTTATGACTTTATCCCATGGCTATTCACTTAATACCTCGTATTGCCTGCTATACCCAGCAATGTCTACTCTGCCGACTCTGTTACTTCCTGTTTCACAGAAGACATAGGAACCTCAAAGCAAAATTCTCTCAACTTACTGTTTTTATCTTACAAATTGATCTTCCCTATATTTCAATAGGAAGGGTCTCTTAGCTGTCAATTCAGAATTGTTCCCTCAAAAAATAATGTTTCCTCATTAATAGATAATTCCTTCCTTTTGTTGCAAAAATGGCTCTGCGCATAATTCCAAGCATATATTTGAACAAATCCTGAACTACATAACGATAAGCAAAGATATGACAGGCAATTTAATTTTATAAAAAGAACAAAAGCCTGACATATCAGACTTATATATCACACTAAATCAGTACTTTCGTATCTATAATCAGACAATGATTAATGAAGTGAAAATTTCACCTGGATGAAACTAATCATAATAAAATTTGGCTTGCTTTGCTCTTTCATGGAGAACATATTCCAGATGCTTAAGTGATTCAAAGACAGCCTAGAGTATAATGACTCCCCTTAATATTTTCTCACTCACTGTACCAAGCTAGAATAGAACCGAGTGCAACCTCAGCCTCTTTCAGTAGTGCATCATGCTGCTCAGCATGAACTGAGCATTTTGACATTTTTGGACTGCTTAATTATTTAAACATAATTTTATTTGTGATTCAGGACTGAAGGGCTAAATTTCATGTCTTATATGCTTTTAAGTGCTCACAGTTGACAATAGTCAGCCATTCTGGGATATGAAACTGCTACCAGAATCCAGGTCAAACTCTTAAGTGAACCCCGGCTTGACTCTCTCCCTCATGGCACTCTCTTGCTTACTTATTTGTTCATTTTTTGCTACCATCAGCTTTCTCCGCATCTCTGTACTGATGTGCTTAGTGCCCTCATGATGATTCCTAGCTGGCCAGATTCCTGAGGTCTGCTCAGGCCCATCAGATACCTCTCAAAGTAACCCTTCTCACATATAATCACGTTATCAACCGACCTCACCACAATCAATGGTTCCTTTGTTTTATCCCTTAATGGAAATTGAAACATTCCAATTGAACTGAACACTTGACTGTTTTTCTTAACTGGCAGTAGGAATAGCAGCAATAGGGGGCTGGGGAGATAGCTCAGTAGATTAAGTGCTTGCCTGACAAGCACAAGGTCCTGAGTTCAATCCCTGATATGAGAGAGAGAGAGAGAGAGAGAGAGAGAGAGAGAGAGAGAGAGAGAGAAGGGAATAGCAGCTCAAGGCCAGCCTGAACTGTATAGCGAGACCATGTCTCAAAAAGGTAAAAAATATGATTTAAACCTTTTATTTTAAATTAGTCACAAACATTTTAATGTTCTATGAAGGCTTTTTCTTTGTGGGGACATTCACTAATTGGCCTTCTCTATGAGTCCTACTGACAATACAAACTTTGGCTGCCAGTTCCAGTTTCTTTAATGCAGAGGGAGTCCCATCAGAGAACATGAGAGACATTTCCCCCTCCTCATGGAAAGACAGAGTATTCATTCACTTACTCAATTATTTTTATTTTTATTAGTATATATCAGTTATACAGAATAATGGTTTTCCTTTGGCATATAACATACTTCAAGCCAGGTGAGGTGGCACACACCTACAGTCCCATCACTCAGGAGGCTGAGGCAGGAGGATCCTTGAGAGTTCAAGACCAGCCTGAGCTGCAAAATGATCTCAATGGCAATCTGAACTACATAGTGAGACCCTGGCTCAATAAAACAAAACAAAACAAAACAAAAACTCCTTGGGTAGTTCCCACTCCCCATTACCTCTTTACCACCCCTCTCCTTTCCCCCATTTGGTTCCCCCTATCTAACAGCTTCCCTTCTACTTTGAGGTCACCTATGATAAGCATTCCAAATACAGTCCTTCTAAGATTTTGAATTGATTTCCTACTCTTACAGTTGTTTCATTCACACCTATGTCAACAATATTTATTTTCTTTCTGTTTTTGAAGTAAGTTTCCAGAATATTGACCTGCTTTTTATAAAAAAAAAATAATGTTTTTTCCTTTAGATGAATAACACTTTGATTTTGGAACTCTCTATGTTACATAACTGTAATGCTCACAGATAAAAATATGTCTGAAAATATATCCACTACTAACATCGCAACTGGTGGGATGAGGGACACAAATATTGAGGGCTTCCTCAACCATTTCAAGTTTGAGGCTGATAGAGGATCCAGTCAGTATGTTTCAGGAGAAAATGAAGACTGGCTAACCTTGTGATTCTAGAATTTAGATCACTTCAATGAACTTTACCTATCACTGTCAAATTTGAACAATAAAAGTACCCAAAACAAGCCATAGAGTCCCATGGCATTGTAGAATTCAGAGCAGGAATGGGAGCGAGAGAAGTAAATTTAAAACAAAAAAAGAAAGGGAGAGTGTTGTGATCAATAATTGAAGCTTAGTTTTTCATCTCCTTCATGCTACAAAACATTGATGGAAGATCAAAATCTGTGCCCAGGATCTTCAGAAAGAAAATGAAAATCCAAATATTCTAACAAAAGAATATTGGAACATGTGCATCATTTAACATAAAGGGAGCTGAAGTCTAGTTCTAATTTAAGCAGATGGCTACTCAGTGGCGGAGCACCTGGCTGGACAAGGGAGGCATGTCTCACGTAGCATTGCACCTGTAGTATTGACAGGTATCCTGCAGCTGGTGGGCTCCATGGTGGATTCTATTTCTACTTCTCTGCACATATTTATTTGTGCTTTCTAGAAATGCATGCTATTATCTTGAACAGAATTGTTTCAGTTTGAAATCATTGTCCTTCTTCAGGACATTTAAGTAATATATTTCCTAATCTTTCTATTACATATAAAAAATATGACTATGGATCACTTAGTTTTAGAAGTATGAATTCAAATATGACTTTTAAACAGTTTTCTACATGGGCACTTAATTCGGATTCTTTTCATTCATGTGTTTACTCATAAGGAAAGAAAATAGTAGTTACTATCAACCCTATAAAAAGTTTTATTTATATTCTATTGTATTAAATAGTTCTGGTTTGGGTTATGTATATGGTTGGAAGGGTTCTTTTTATTTTTACTAATATAGAACTCACATAACATCAATTTCATTCTTTTGAAATATGAAGTTCCATGGTTTTTACCATATTCACAAGATTGTATCATATCCACTAACACTAGAATGATTTTTGTCTGTGTATGCAGGGTCTCACTACAAAGTTCAGACTTGTAGTGATCCCCCTAATTTCTACCTCCCTAGTGCTGGGATTATAGGCATGTGTCACCGTGCCTGGACTCCATCCCCAGCTCACCATGCCAGAGGGTGGGGCCAGCTCCGTCTGCAGTGCCAGGAATCAAACCTTGCCCCTACACTCATCTAAACAAGTGGTTAATCTACTGAGCAATACCACCGGCCCTTAGAATATTTTTATTATCCCACAAAGCAACCTCATGATTTTAGTATACATTTTTAATGACCACTTTTTAAACCCTAAGTTAAATAAAGTCATTATCACAGTGTCTTTTGTCAAAAAAACCATATAAAAGTGTTATACTCTAAATAACACCCCATGTTGGTGGTGAGATATTCAGGTTAATTTGAGAAGATATTTTTTGTTCTCATTTTGCACATTCACACCAGCTTGCATTTAGAATGGGAGGATACACAGGGTTACAGGTGAGGTCAGTGTAGGCAGTGATTTTACCAATGCAGTGAATTAGACAGAGAAACTACACCTGCCCAGATCAAATAAGTCAAAACAGCACATAAAGTCAAGTAAGTGATACTGTCCTTGTGCACAGACATTACATTACACAAACTGTTCTCTAAGCGAGGGAATTTGTCCCTTCAAAATTGCTCACTGGAACATTTGGACATCATGCATCATGTTAAAGATCCATAAATGCCATCTCGATAGGGTGGCTATGATGCATGATAATATCCTCCCCATATCTGCATAGGGTTCTTCTTCCCCACAGATTGTCATGATGCATGGCATCGGAGACTCCAGCTCTCATGCTTCACAGAGAGCCAAGAAGCCCCATGGGAGCCTTCTAATGCCATTGCTGCAATGACTAAAATACCAAGAGAGTAGGAAGTCATTCCCAGGCCTTCACAAAATCCCCTCCTCCCTAAATGAAACTATTTGTTATATGGTTAGTGTGAAGTATGAATCAATAGTTTATGATCGAGTGTTATCTTTTTCTTATAAAAATAAGGACCCATTTCTGCTCATGAGATGACTACACTTTAGAATTTAGCAGCACTGTATTTTTCCTGTTACTTTGCCAATCCAGAATTTCTGTGGAAGAATATATGACACAGTCATTCAGAATATGTACACTGGAGACAGGCCAACCCGCATAGGCATCCTGGGTTACTGTTTTCTCCCATGGCAACCCTGGTAGAGTTCAATATCTGCAAGTTTATTTTCTTGCGTACAAAATGAGAACTCTCCAATTACCAACTGCATACTTGTTGTGTAGGAATAAAATTGAGTCCCTGTATTCATAGAGCTCATTACAACATCCATAAGCCTCTAGGAAGGGTTCAATAAACATTGTATATCATGTTATATCATGATCCATTCACCGACAAATATTCATTTTGTAAGAGAACCACCATGGACTGCCTTAGTCCATTGAGCTGCTGAAACAAAAAAACAAACAACCATAAATTGAGTGTCTTATATACAATATAAACCTATATCTTTACTTTTGCCAAGGTTAAATGTCCAACAGAAAACATTGGCAGATTTGATGTATGGTGAGATTACATTCTTCATAGACATCCCCTTCTCACAGAGTTGGAGGCACTCTAGCTCTCAGGCCCCTTTTATAAGGACATTTGGGGGCCCGGCGGGATGGCTCAGTGGTCTAAGGCGCCTGCTTGGGAGCTTGGGCGGCTTCAGGGACTGCGGTTCGATCCCCAGAACCACATGCTGCGCCAGCCCTGCCCTTGGGGCTGGCTGAGCCAGCCATAAAAAATGAGTGAATAAACAAAGGAGCTGAAACAAGAAAAATAAATAAATAAGTAAGTAAATAAATAAATAAATAAAATAAGGACATTTGTGCCAAAAATCACTTCCCAAGACTCACACAGCCTAAAACTATTGTCTCAAAGGTTAGAATTTCTTTGTTTAGGATTATCTAGTTTTTAAAATTTCAACCTATGAATTTGAGGGCAACCCATATAATCAGGCCCTAGCATAGAGCAAACATCAGCAACACTGTAGACCAAACAGAATGTCACATACCTCACAAATGTCTTTATTTGTTTTCTGTATTAAAGTCTCATCTTCCGATTTGCTCTTAACTACTTCACACAGGCACTTCGTGCAGAAATCACACCTCTTAAAGAGAATGTGAACCATGTCAACGACCTTGCTCGCCAGCTGACGACATTGGGCATTCAGCTCTCCCCATATAACCTCAGCACTCTGGAAGACCTCAACACCAGATGGAAGCTTCTGCAGGTAGGTACACTATGACCACTGTGGCTCCTTGTTATAAGAAAGTCACATGCACATAAGCTTGTGTGTAATGAAAATAAAAACATCTCCAATTAATGTTCAAAATAATGTTTGGTAATGATGTAATATTTCATATTATTTGATAATTTCAGTTTTTAAACTTTTCACATTAATGGCAGTTTTGGATATGGTAGAAATTAGACTTTATCTTTGTGAGAAACAGGGAAGGTAATTAAGAATCATTATGGAAAAATTGAATTGCTAGCAGACAATCCCTTTCTTTTTAAGATCTTAACTTAAGCATGAGCCAATAGTAAAATGTACTCCCAAGTCATTTTTCTTAAAGAGCATCCTTTCATAAACTCACCCTGGAAGTTTTTTCATAGGTTTGTATAATAGATTCAGGGAATATAACTGTGTTCAAGGTCACTTACTGGCTGTGAAACCTTAGGGAAAACCATTGGGATAATAAAATTCTCTACAATATCAGCTTATTATTAGGATGACTAAGTCACAGTAAATGTGAAGGCCTTGAAACAGATCCTGCTCCATATCAAATAATGTAAAAATTCTAATTTGTGTTGTTATTACAATTAAGATTATTATTCTAGACCACAGGTTTTAAAATCATACTTATTAGCTTAATAACTTTGAGACCATTTATCTTCTTTAGATGTCAGGACCCTAATCTCCAACAGAGTTACTATAATGTTAAATGAAATAATTTATGTAAAGTTCTTAGTAAAGCCCTTGGCTTATGGTAAAAATTCAGAAAATGGTTGCAGTTTAGCAGGACTATGTATCTGTGCATTCCCTGGATGAGATACTCTGTCTTGTACCTCCAAACTCTAAAAGTGATTTAACAATAAAATTAGAGAATCATTTTCTCTCTTTTCCAATTCATAGGATATAGATAGTATACTCCTGAAGACAAAGGGAAATTTGAGTTTAAAAATATTTCAGGTGAAAGGTTTAATAAGACGAAGTTGATAAACCATTTTAATTTCCCATCAATGATCCATTTAGGGATCTGTTTGAAAGTCCTGTTAAAGAATTGTGAGATCATTAATAAAAACAAGTGCCAAATTCAAGACCTCTTGAGGTATAATTTAATGTTTTGTGATAGTCTTGAAATATCTATATGATAAATTGTTGTAAGTGGCACTGACTAAAGCAGCAGAATACAGTTAAACAATTATATATATATTTCTACATCATTCTCATCCATTGTGATTGAATACTATTAAAATCTTAGCAGTTTCCTCCCTAGGATATTTTACATTTATTCACATGTATGGAAAGTTGTACATGTCCAAAGAAAAACAATAGCGCCTTTTCTTCCATTCAAGCACTCTTTACTTTTCTTTTAAATTTTCTTTCACTGTCCTGAATATTGTTTGATTTCAGAATATGGTACAAAATTTGGGATAGCTGCATGGAAATTTACAAATGAGGCCAAAAGATGACAACTGGCACTGTAGGAGAATGAGATAGGAAGATTACAAATTTAAGGTGAGCCTAGGAAACTTATTGATCTAGAGAAAATTGAAAAACATAGAAAGTATAGATTCTGAGTGAAAAGGATACTAAAAAGTGGTGGGAGGGGGAAGGAAGGCAAGAAGTTGTAGAAAGAATTGCTATGTGTTATGGACACAAACCGGTAACCCACAAGGAGAGAGATCATTATGTACTATAAATATGTACTGATAAAAAAATAACAATTGCAGAAAACTGGCTTGGGCAGGGGATTTAGTTCAGTACAAAGGCCCTGAGTTGAGTCCTCGGTACTGAAAAAATAATAATAAAGGAAAAGTTTGTTTAAAAGTAATAAGTGGTAAATGAGCCATTCATGTTGTACTACTTACTTAAATGTAAGCCCAAGAAAATATTAATAGCCTGACTGGACATGCTGCAACACACACATATAATCCCAGTGCTTGGAAGGGTGAGGAAAGAGGATCACTATCAGTTCAAAGTCAGTCTTGGTTGCATAAATGAGCTCAAGGCCAATGAGAACTATATAGTGAGAACTGGTCTCAGAAAATGAACCACAAAAATGTTAATAGCATAATTTTGATCCAGTCAATGAAATGAATGAAGACTTGGCTAATTTGACTCTAAGTACAAAGAAGTATACGTGATGAGATTATGTAATATAGTAAAAGGAACAAGTATGACTATTTGGAGGGCCAACTTAAAACTGAAACCCAACCATTATTTGACCACGTTGTTTTGGCACAGGCATTTAACCTTTCTCAATCTTAGTTCTCACTTTTAAAAGCAGATGATCTGTTTTGTTTAAGGTCAACTCACTTCTATTCTGTGATTCCGTAGCTAGACTATCTAGGGGAGGTTCCCATGTAACTAAATGTAGTTGTGAAGCAATGAAGGTATTCTTCTCATACAACTGATATGGCTTGTTGGAATTGTCTCTCCTGCAATTCTAAACCTTTAACCATTTACCTAACACCCACAAACACACAACCTTCTCACATTAAACAGTTCCATCAGTTAGTGGTATATGCTTTTATTATAGGAATTTCACAAGTTTCTATTTTTAACTTCACCAACTTAGCAATATGCTTTAAAATTATGTTAGTATAAAGATGATGAATCCAAAGTTTCAATTTACACATAACTAAATTAATACTATTTATAGACCATAAATCCAACTACTCTGCTATATTATAAATTTGAATGTGTTAGATAGGAAACAAAATAAAGAAAAAGTGCTTATTCTCATTATGGGAAGAGCAACTCATAGTCCTGTGGAGAATATTTCACATCTTGAAGTTTATGTATAAGACTACAGCATCAATTTAAAAAAAAGACTGAAGCATCATCCAAGAGTGAGCCCCATAGCTCAGTGGATTAAAGCACCTGAAAGCAGTTGCAGGCCCAGGGGCTGCAGGTTTGATTCCTGAGCCTACTGTGCTGGCCCCGCTCCTAGGACACGCTCAGAAGACAATTGAGACTGGGCATGGTGGCGCATGCCTGTAATCTCAGCTCTTGGGAGGCTGTAAACAGGTGGATCACTATGAGTATGATCTGGTAGTGAGATCCTGAACACCCTGTAGACCCTTTCTAAAATATAAAATAATAATAATTAATAATAATAATATAAAAATAAACTATCATCCAGCTTCTAGGACAAGAAACTTGAGGCTGCAAATATTATATCACATTTACATAAAAATTAGGGCAGGCAAGATATCTCAATGGTCTAAAGCGCTTCCTTAGGCAAGTTTAGGGAGCCATATGGGACGATGGCTTGATCCTCAGCACCACACACTGTGCCAGCCCTACACTTAGGGCAGGCTGAGCTTGCAAATAAATAAATAAATAAATAAATAAATAAATAAATAAATAGTGAAAACAATTTAAAATAGTCATTTTCAATGCTATTATCACTTGTCTAAATTCATAGTAAAGACAAGGTATGAATTTATATTGTGTCTGCTAAACTTTAAAATCTGAAAAATATATTGAACCCCAGTCCCCCCAAAACCAACCTGAAAAATATAAACATAAAATAATAAGAAAGCAGTTATAAACCTGAGAAAATAAAGCAATCTTGACTTTGCACAAACTAATATAATAAAAGGAAGAGACCTACATGTTGTCAAGCTTTATTTTTGGTATCAGAATATCCTGGGTTTAGTCACATGATTATAATTTTAAATTTAGAAAGACATGCTGGAATGTTAACCATACGTAAAACTAGGGAAATGGTGGAAATAGGTAAGAAATATATATATGAACAACAGTACTACAGGAAGACTGGTCATAGGAAGTCAGTACATAAAATGTATAAAGAGGGTGGTGTATTTCCTTTGAATCTACAAATAAAAGTATAAGACATGATTCTTTGCCAATTTGAAACTTTTTATGAGCAGAAAATTCTATTTTCTCCCTCAGAGTATCCATTGGTTTGGACATTACTAATTGACAATCTGACAATGTGCATGGTATAGGAATTATCATTACTTCCTTGAATTTACAAATAGCTCTTTTATTCTGTTACTTAATCCTCATAACATCATGATTACAATTGTATATTGATGATTCGCCTTTACAAGAACTTATAGTAAGTGACACAGTCACATAGCATGTAAATATCAATCAAAAGTTAAATCAGGTGTCATGAACTACCACTTTTGCTTCCGTGTTTAAAGGCTCTATTAAGTTTGAAAGTGAAAAAGTCATGCTTTAAAGCCATTTCTGGCTGCACATGTGTGAAATACTTCACTTTGCTTTTCCTACTTTTGCTCTTTTTCTTTTGCTTCTTAGGGATATTAACTTTGAAATCATCTTTTAATAATCCAATGGATTAATGAGCCCAGTTCATTATGCCCTTAAAAATCGCACTTGTACTATCATGTGTAAAATGTTAAAGCATTATATTCCTCATTGCCTTAAGAACTCAGCAATTTTATCAAAATCAACCAAAAGTAGTTCCATGAATTAGATTTTAAAGTAAAAATTTACTGGAGGGGTACCAAGATGGTAGAATGGTAAGCAGCAGGGAAAGAGCCTCTCTGAAAGTCGTATCCAGACGCTGAATAACAGCATTCTAAATAAGACAAAAAGGAGGGAAGAGGGTCATCTGGTATCAGGAAGGATCTGAAGCATGAAATTAAGCACAAAGAGAAAATGAAGAGAGAAACTTCAACAAAGAAGAAAGAGATAGCCAGCAGTACTTTCTTCCTGAGATGGGACTCTTTGCATGAGAAGAATGATTCAAATCTGAGCACACAATGACTGCTGGTGATGCCAGAGCCCTCCACAGAGAGAAGCAGTAATGAAGGGGAGCATCATACCTGAAGAATTTCACTAGCAGGCAGTGAGTTTGAGGGCTCAGTTATCCTATACAAGCAAACTACTCTACAGGAGCCATTTTGGAGAGGGGCTGACTGGCTCAGAAATAAGAGTGGCTGTTGGTTCCATGTGGTGGCTTAATGCTATGCTCAGGCCCACGATAGATATACTGAGGGCTACAGACTGAATGAGTCTGCTCTTGATCAGAAGGTGCACGCTCGTTGAAATCATCTACTACCCCAACAAAACGCTGCTACTACTGGCTTGCTAGAATAAATAAATGCAGACATACTCTCTCTGTCTCTTTCTTTCTGCCTCTCTCTGTCTCTGTCTCTGTCTCTCTCTCTCTCTCATTTTTTTTTGTTATTGTTGTGGATTTGCTTTTGTATTCTGTTTCTGGGTATTTTCTTCATTGTTTGTTCTTGTTTTTTGTTTGTTTGTTTTGCAGTATTGGGAATTGAACTCATGAGCCTGAACTTTATAGGAAAGCTTTTATTCTACTGAGTTATATCCCCAGTCCCCCACTGTTTGATTTTGTTTTTATATGAGTGTGAGCATAGTTTCTAATCTCTCTGTAGTTGTCATTCTTTTCTAATATTTTCATTTCTTCCTTCTCTCTTTCCCTGCAGTCTTCTGTATCAGTTTCCCAAAGGTGCTATGACTTGACTTTGTCCTCCAGCCTTCCTTATACTCTCTTGCTCTATTTCTGTTTTCTCCATGCCACTTTTTTGGTCATATTTTTTAGACAAGCTCTTATTACGTAGCTCAGGCTGAGCTCATATTGTAACCCAGGCTGGTCTCATAATCACAACAATGCTCCTCCGTCAGCATCTTGAGTGCTGGGATTACATGTATACTCCAACATGCTCAGCTCTAACTGATTTTAAAATTTAATCCTGAGGGGAAATTAATATATATGTGAAGTACTTGTATACTGCATATAATTTTCAGATTTCCTTTAGATTTTGTTATGTAACCACAGATCTACTCCATAGAGTTAAAGATTGCAAATTAATGGTTAGCTGAGTTTCACATTTTCTAGGTTGTGTTTGATGCAGTCGTCATTGCTCATGGTACCACAATAACTAGAAATGACATAGTTGTTTTAGACAGTTTTTCATCCTGGAATTCTAAGACTGAGACCAACTAAAAGTCACAGAAAATATTGTGGCACAGTGCCAAACAATAAGGGACTGGAACAAATAGGCAGCAAAGTTTCAGTCCCAACACATTGAAGAGGTAGTATCTTACATGAGAGTGAAAAACTCAAATGAGCTACTGCCTGGAAGGTATGTTAGAGAAATAGTCATTTCCTAAGGGTTCTAAATACTAGCAATAAAGCAAGCCACCATAGGCAATTGACAAACACCATCCCAGGAATTAAACTTTAAAAAGAAAATAAAATGGGAAGGCACTTAATCAAGAAGAAACTCCAGATATTGAGTTCACCAAATGTACATGGAACAGGCAATCATGTAAGAAAATCTGAAAGCCACTCATCTGTCCTCTCTGAAATAACAACAAAGTAATTGAATGAGGTTCTAAAAAATTCAAATCAGAAAGAATTTCTCAGATAACTGCAGCGATGATTTCTACAATGAAAACCATGCTTACTGACTCCACAGCAGTTACAGACAGAAATATAGGGTCTTAAGGAAATTATGAAAGCCATAAATGCTGTTTAAAGGAAAAGAAAAAACCCACAAGGCAGATTCAAGAAGATACCAAGGAGAATAAAGATTTTTTTGAAAATATCCCCAGCAAATTAAGTCAGTATGTCAACAGAATCTCAGATATAGCAGGCAGATTTTTCAGTGGTCATGAAAGGAAAGACACCCTAAAATTAGCAAGGGATCATGATAAAGCGATCCAACAGCTGCAGGGTAAGGCAAAGAAAGATAACAAGATTCATTATTGTAAATGAAAAACAGGAGATAGCACAAATCATGTTTTAAAAAATGTTCACAGAAGTGATAGCAGAAAATTTCACTGACAGAGAAAAAGAACTTGACATAGAGTTAAGTGAGGCATATAAAACTCCAATCAGCCATGACCAAAAAGAAAAAAAAAAAACTACAGTGAAACATATCGTGGTGAAGATTCTATAAATTCCCCTCAAGAACATGATCTTGAAAGCTGTTAGGAAAAAGAAAAAAGATCTATAAAGGAAACCCATTACAATGACAACTTATTTCTCAGCATAAACCAAGTCAAGGACAGCTTGGAATTAACTATCTCGAGTTCTAAAGGAAAACAAACTTCAACCAGATTGATGGACACTGCAAAACTACCTCTCAAAACCAATGGAGAAAGAAACTTCCACGACAAAGAACATCTGAAGAAATTTATGACAAACAAACCAACATACCACAGTATTTTGAAGGACATTCTAGAAAGAAATATCAGGAATACAACTACATGGACCCCAATACAAGAAATCCACCAGGCAAGGCAAACAATTAAAGAAAAGGAGGTTGAGCCCACTGCCAGAGCGTGACAGAGGCTATACATTTCTTTCAAAGGATCCCTGAGCCCGCCAACCAGACAATATGAGCAAAGTTCACCCTCTCGATCTGAAAAAATTTGTGAATAAGAAGTTATCACTGAAATTGAATGGTGGCAGATATGTCCAAAGAATATTGTGAGGATTTCATCCCTTTATGAATCTTATGATTGATGAATGTGTGGAGATGGCAAATAGTGGCCAACAGAACAACACTGGAATGGTGGTAATGCAAGGAAATAATATCATCATGTTGGTAGCATTGGAACGAGTTTAAATAATGGCTGCTCAGCAGAAAAATTCATGCCCCTCCAAGTACTAATTTCATTGACTGGGGATTGGGTCATACATATTCATATATTAAATTTTTGTTAAATAAACTTTTGTAGTAGTCAAAACAAATAAAAAGAAAAAGAAAATAAAGAGAAAGAAAGAATAAAAGGAGGAATAGCCAACAACAGAAAAATAACATGGCAAGGATAAATCCTATCAGTCATAACCATCAATGTTAACATCTCAGTTCACTAATTAGAAGACACAGACTAAAAGAATGAATCAAAAAGCAAGTTCTAGCAGTATCCTGCATATAAAAACACATTTAATTCAAAAATCCATACGCTGAATGTCAAAGGATAGAAAATAATACTCAATACAACAGGGACAGAGAAACAAAGAAGAGTACCTATTTCATTTGCAGACAAAGAGATTTTCAAGCCAAGACTAACTAACAGAGATAAAGAAGGACACTAACTCCAGGAAAAGGGAACAACCCAGGAGGAATATATAACAATCATAATTACATAAGCAACAAATACCACTGCACTCAATTATACAAAACAGCTATTAATGGACATTAAAAGTCAAATAACCACTACCACAATTACATTGGGATATCTCAAAAGCCCACTGCCACAAAAAGACAGATGAGCTAGACAAAAAAAATTGACAATGATGTATTAGAACTGAACAAACTTTAGAACAAATGGACTTAGTAGATATGTACAGAATGTTTCACCTATATTAGAATACACATTTTTCTCATTTAAACATACAGCAGTCTCTCAAATAGACTGCATGCTAGCTCATAGAATATGCTTCATTAAGTAAATGTAGTTAACAGAACCAAGGCCAAGGGTCATTCGATCATCTCAATAGATGCAAAAAAATACTTTAGAGAAAGCTCAGCATTCATTCATGGTAACAATCCAGAAAATTTAAAGAGATGGCCTTAATGTCAATGTTAAAAAAATCCCATATATGACAAGTCAGTATCCATTATACTAAATTGGAAGAAAACAAAAACTTTTTTCTCTAAATTCAAGAACAAAGCCAGGATGTCTACTGACTCCACTCTTATTTAGTATAATACTGGAACCTAACCAAAGCAATTAGATAAGCAAAAAAAAATAAATGGAATAATGATAGAAAACTAAGAAGTTATCCAATCATTGGCATGATACTCTACATAGAAGACCCTAAAATATCCACTAAAAAGATGCTAGATTTAATAAACAAATCCAGTAGCATAACTGAATACAAAGCCAACACTCAAAATTAAGTCTTCCTGTAAAAGAATAACAAAATCACTGAGAGAAAAATCACAGAAATACCTTTCATTGGAGCATCCAAAAAAAAAAAAAAAATGAAATGCCTAGGAATAAGTCTCATAAAGGAATATAAGAGACATCTACATCGAAATTTACAGTACTCTGAAAAATGAGATTGAAGCAGATATCAGAAAATGGAAAGATATTTCTCGCTTTTGGATAGGAAAAACCAATCTAGTGAAAATGGTCGTACATCGAAGACTATTATACAGATTTAATGCAATTTTAATCAAACTAGTAACATATCTCACAGAATTAGAGAAAAGATTTCTAAAATTTATTTGGAACCAGAAGTGACCTAGAATAACAAAGGCAATTCTGGGCAACAATAATAAAGCAGGAAGGGATCACAATCTCTCACATGAACTTATACTATAAAACTTGTATGATAAAAACAGCATGATGGGGCTGGCGAGATGGTTCAACAGTCTAAAGTGCCTGCTTAGGAAAGCTTAGGCAACCGCAGGGACCATGGTTCGATCCTGGCACCACATGCTACACCAACCACAGCTCCAGGATGGGAGGAGCTGGCCATTTTATATATATATATATATATATATATATATATATATATATATATATATATGGTACTGGTGGAAAAAATTCAAAGGTCAATGGAGCAGAATAGAAGATTCAGAAGCAACTTGAGACATACTCAGTCATCATATCTTTGAGAAAATTTCCAAACACATTCACTAAAAGAAAGGTAGCCTCTTTATTCAATGGTAAGGGATGACTTTCTGCACATGCTAAAGATTAAAATTGGAACTATATCTTTGAAAAAGCACTGAGATACATTTGAAATTGTTCAAAGATCTAAATATTGAAAAAGAAACAATAAATCCGAGGGACAGAATAGGTGAAACTGTTGAAGAAATTGGTATAAACAAAGACTTTATGAATAAAACTGATTACACTGGAACTGTCATAGTGAATCAAAACCTGGGCTTTCATTGTATTAAAAATCTTTTCCAGGCAAAAGAAACCACCCACAACATGGGCTTTGCCAACTAATCCTCAAAGGATTACTACTGAGAACTTGTAAAGAACACAGAAGTGACAGGCCTACTAAATTTAAGACACAATGCAAAAATCAGCATTTGAGATGAATACACACTTTTTTAAATGTATTTTAATGAGAAAAAAGATAAAAGACCAGTGAAACAATTTCAAGACAAGTTAGTAGGATGGTTACAATTATTAATACCATGTATATTGTTGTCTACACAGTAGTTATTTGGAGAACAAAAACAGACCTGATATCTTGTCTAAACAGTATTAGCACAAATTTTTACTCTGAATGAACCAAGACAAAGTGGCTGTATATCTATCATAACTTTCTTGTGTACCCATATATATATTTTTCTTTTTAAAGTTTCTAACACTAGAAGAAAATATCGTATCATGTCTTATATGTAGATTGTAAGTCAGAGATAGAGCATGAATCATAAAACAAAATGTATAATAAAATATTCAGAAAATTAATTGAACATTAATTAATTAACTTAAATATTTCAAAACAATATTCCAAAAGAAATACAAGCAGCAAATAAACAGATGAAAAAATGCCCAACAGCACTGCTCATCCAAGGTATTCAAATGAGAAGAACACTGAGATTCCATGTCACCAAGGAAGAATGCCTGTTACCAAGAAATCAATCCATAACAAATGTGGTAAGGGCTATGGGGAAAACAAACTCGTTTCCACTGCTGGTGGGAGAGTAGAATGGTGCAAAGACTGTGGAAATCAATGTAGGGATTCCTCAGAAAAAAAAAAAAAAAAAAACTAGGAATGCAAGTCCCATTCAACCCAGGTCGTCCCCTCCTAGGTATTTTTTTCCAAAGGACTGAAAAGATCATACCACAGAGATACATAGCAGCAGAATTTGTCACAGCTAAATCTTAAAAATAAGGCAAATGCCCAACAAGTGAGGAATGAATAGAAAGATGCAGAGTTTTTATTCAACGGACCACAACTCATCTATAAAGTTGGATAAGCTGGAGACTTTTTAAAGTAAATGGTTGCAACTAGAGACCTCATTCAGTGACATAAGCCCAACACACACATGTAAATGTTGAGTTGTATCTCTAGTGTGAGAAGCTGAAAGAGTAAATAAGATCCAAAATGTATAATGCATACTGTAAAATGGCAAGAAACTTCAAAAGCAAAGAGAGTGTATGTATCTGCTTCCTCTTAGTCCAAAGACAAGTATATTCTTTTCCCTTTTTTTTTTCTTTTTTTTTTCTAAGCAACATCAATAGAGAGGTGGGTCATGCCCACACACTGTACTCTGTAAAACGATTGTGAGGACAATATGCAATATGTCAACTTTCAAAGAAAGGAAAGAAAAAAAAAAAAGTAATGTTGATTTAGAAGGGTTAATGTTTCATTTTTTGATCAATCTTGTATACCTATATGTATTAATCTAAACTGATCTGATGATGAAAATATGTAATATAAACATTGTTAAATTTAAACAATAAAAATTATTTTAAAAAAGCAAAGAGAAATATTGATGAGCTTGTATTACAGAGTAGATGAAAGAAAAGAAAGGGATATATATATATATATATATATATA
>PVJA010015572.1:0-23257 GCA_004027025.1 Myocastor coypus
AAAAAAAAAAAAAAATCCTTAATTACAATGCATGGAACGCAGAGCTAGAATGGTGAGATGAGCTTTAAGAGGCTTAGATTCAATAGTCTCCAACATCACAAGCTTCACTGGTGGCACACTGCAATTGCAAAACCTTTGACTGTGTATGTATCTGCTTCCTCTTAGTCCAAAGAGAAGTATATTCTTTCCTTTTTTTTTTTCTTTCTTTTTTCTATGCAGCATCAATAGGGAAGTGGGTCATGCCTACACACTGTACTCTGTAGAATGATTGTGAGGACAATATGCAATATGTCAACTTTCAAAGAAAAGAAGGGGGAAAAGAAAAAAAAAGTAATGTGGATTTAGAAAGGTTAATGTTTAATTGTTTGATCAATCTTATATACCTATATGTATTAATCTAAACTGATCTCATGATGAAAATATGTAATATAACCATTGTTAAATTTAAACAATAAAAAAAATTGAAAAAAAAAACAGGCATTTAAAAAAAAAAAAAAAGATTTGTCTTTTGTCTGTTTTCATGTACAGTACTGGGGATTGAATGAAGGACCTTACATTGAAATATATCCCAGCTCTCCCTTATTTATTTTGAGAAATGGTCATGCTAAGTCCTTAAGTTCAACTGGGTTCAAACTCACAATCAGGCTCTGAGCCATCCACAGTACTGTTATCACAGGCATGTGCCACCACACCTGGCTAAGTGCCAGTCTTCCATGCCGTAGTCCCACTTAATGTAACTTAATGAGTGCTAAAGTTACTATCACCAACCCTACCCGAGGCCTGTGTCCACCTCTAACTCAGTGTAACACAGATTCTTTCAGAGCCTATTAAAACAGTAAGTGGGAAACAGAAGCAATGCATAGAACACCAGTCATAAATATATTGAATGTATTTATTTCACTAGCTCCCATCATCTAAGGCCCAGATAACAAAGCTATCTAGAAACACAAGGTTGTTAATGCAGCAGGCACTGGAGGATCACATGATGGGCAATCAGGCAGGCCGCTTGGTGCTGACAGTGAAGCAGGAAGTATCTGAGTAGCATGAGATGGAGAATGATGAGGAGATCTTGGGCAAAGAATGCCAGGTAGGAAAAAAGCAAGAACAAAGCCCTGACACAAGAACATGCCTGGGCCCGCAATGAAAAGAACATGATGGGTTCAAATGGAATAAGCAAAGTGATTGGTGGAAGAGGTCACTGGGACCCAGCACCAGCGGTGGTTTCCTTCTCTGGTGTGAGGGGAAAAGCCACTGGGTGGCTTGTATCACATGTCCTGACTGGCTTTAAAAATGGTGATCTGGACAGGTTTCTTCTATCAAATTTCTAAATCTTGAGGTTCCCCATGATTGTATTTTACCATTTTCTCTATGTACACGATCTTTAGATGACTCTGAGTTCCAACATGACTGACTGATAGTTCCCAAACTCATGTCTGCTTTCCAGATGCGGCCTCATCAGCATCTCCTTCTGGAGAGTTCTTGATAGGTCAGGATTCAAAGCTTCCCAGGCACCTTGCCCCAGTCTCCCTCTTGGTTTCCCAGGTAGCCTGTCCCCAAACTCTCCCCCTTAGCCCCATGCAGAGCCAAACCCAAAACCACAGAACAGGTCCACCTGACTTTGACCTGGACAGACAACCATGGAAACTCTCCTTTGTTAGCACTGAAGGTCCCCCACAGACCAGGTAGCCCTGCCGAGATTAGCTCTCCCTCAGCAGTTCCAGCACCCCCCAAACCCATGATCTGGCTGTTACCTGGATGTTCCAGCCTGAGATCACCCTCCCTGAAAGAGCCTGTAGAGCCTGTAAAGTCTCCTGCCCACCTGCTTTGTTCACTGCTATCTTGGTCCGCTGGACAGCCAGCCTGCCTGATGCCCCCAATCAATCTTTTACTCCTGTCAGAATGCCTGGTCTGGTTGATTGTGTGGGTTTGGACCTGACAGGTATAGCAGAACTCAAGCTGGACATTAGCGTGATCCTCCTACCACCCACTCAACCCTGAACCCTTGCCGCGTGCTCATCCTCCCTGATGTATTTCTTGGCAAAAAGCACAACCCTACTTACCCAGCTGTTCTCACCAGGACCCATAACCTAGGAGCCATTCTAACTCTCTTATTTTTATATCCAACATCAGTGAGTATTTTACCAATACACACTGCAACCTGACCACTTCTTATGCTCCACCCTACACCACTCACCTAGTGAAGTTACAAAGACTGCTAACTGCACCCCTCATTCCACTTTTATTTTCCTTCTCATCCTCCATTTCATCTACCACAAGCACAGTGAGAGGGTCAGAACTCCTCCCTCCAAGAATACCCACTAAAAGGCAAAAGGCAAGCATCCTTTTTAACCATAGTCTAAAAATTCCTAAATCACCTGATTCAAACACCCCCCTGCCCGACTATTTCATCCTACTCTCCTCCCTCGTCATTCCTAATGCTTTAGTTATGGCAGCCTTCCTTCCATCAGAGCAGCGTGCCAAGTTGTTTCTTCTCTCCCGGACTTGGATGGTGATTCCTGTTACCAGGACTGCTACTTCCCTCGATTTTCAGTAGCCCCTGCCTTGTCCTCAGAAGAGCATACTCAGTAAGAGAACTGAGGCATAAGCACTCTCCTTGACTACATGGTTCCTCGGCTTCTACCTCATATTACTTTTCCAGGCCTTCCCTTACTACTATCTTGTTAATATGAGTGAAATAAAGAGACTAAATTGCCCTCATCATTAAATTGAACTCTGGGCTGGAGAGATAACTCAGTGGCTAAGCACCTGCCTGGCAAGCTCAGGGACCCAGGTTAGCACCCTGCTACCGCATACCATGCTGGCCACTGAAACCAGGCATGCTGGTGCACACCTGTAATCCCAGCACTGGGGACACTGACACGGGAGGATCACTATGAGTCTGAGCTGCATAGTGAGACTTAAAAACTTAAACTTAAAAAAAAAAACTGAACTTACATCTATAAAATAAATCTCCATACCTCATCTCCCAGATTACAAAGTATAAGCAATTTGAGAACATCTTACTTGTTTCTTACACAATGGCATAAGTCCCATGACTGCACTAGAATAGATCACTTAGCTGACTATAAGAATGTATATGGATACATGGACAGATAGGTAGGTAGATATAGATATAGGCATAGAATATATACAAAGACATATATAGATATGGAATATATGTATAGGGATATATATACATGAGAAAAATATATATGGAAAATATATACGTGAAATAATCATACACATAGAGGGAGAGACAGACAGGGAGTCAGAGGAAACTGAAGTTACTATATACACACATTGAAATTCAGTTCAGTTATATATAGATTAACATAGATTCATAGCAGTTTAATGAAAGAGTCTTGCCCCATTTATGAATCTGTTCTGGATCTCATGGTCCAAACAATTAACATTCAAATTAAAATATAAAGTGCAGCTAATCTAGGCATGGAAATCCATAATGCATGATATGTTGAAAATATACTGAGGAATACACACTGCTCCACTGAAAACCAGCATCTTCATGGCAATGTAATCCGCTCCCATTTCTGAAGCAAAAGCTTTAGCAAGTGCCTTCTGGGACCAACCAAGGTGACAGACTGGGCTTTCCTGGACTGCCACACAGGTGTGAAATCTTAACATACAAAGTACAGTTTCGATGCCATCTAGTTCCATCCACCAAGGAGGATGCTAGATGAAGCAATTATGGGGCTGCTGTTAATTTTTCATCAATTATTTACCTGATGCAATTAAATTGTGCAAAGGAAGGTATGACTCCTAGTTCTGTTCACAGCACCGGGAAGAGGGGGTTCCCTAGTACCCTGAAAACAAACTTAGAAGTCAAAATGTCATCTTTTGTCCACCTCTGGGTGAAAATATTTTAATAAAGACATTTCCTGGGGGAATTGTGAGGGCTGCATCTTCTGAAGGAACCTGCGGCTGGATCCCACCCACCTTGACCTGGCGCACAAAGCCTTCCCTAGGGCACTTCTCCACCACCGGCAGGGCCAGTCCTCTGGGTCTTGCTCTCCTCGTACTCACATGTAGTACTGGAAACTCAAGGCGCAGTTCCATACTGTTTCTTAATTTTTCCCAATAACATCAGAGACAGGTTTTAAGGGAAGAACACTGAGACACCAAGCTCCTTAGACTCCAACGAAAGCTATCCTAATAGGCAAAGTCTTTCAAAATTCCCAGAAATTAGAACATAGCCATTTATCATTGCTAGTTCGGGGATTTTTTTTTGTTCGTTTCCAAATCCCTTTTGTAAAATATAAATGAATGCCTTCACTCCCTACGTAACTCTGGGTACTTAGCAATCTTTCCTAAAAGGCTCCAGTTTATATCGCACTCAGTAAATTCGGCAGGTAGACAGCTACACTGCTAAAGCATCGCATCCTTGGGAAATAGATTTGGCTTGCTTATTGGTTCTTTTAGTCTTCGAAATGCATCGCAACTTCCTTTTGTGTTGAATGACTTAAGGTGCTGTTCGGCTAAAATCTGCTCTTGGATACTTTCAAAGGATGAAGGCTTTCACTGCTCATTTCTAACTGGAATTCAAGGCTGTCATCTATAGCAGCTCTTCCTGATTCAAAACTATATTTTTCCCTCTCTTTTGTCACACTTCACTCACCAGTCAAGAAACTTACAAGGCACTCTGTATTGATATATAAACACAGATCAAAAAGTGGGATGAGGCTGAGGCAGGAGGATCGGTGCAAGTTCGGTGCCTGGGCTACAAAAGCGAGCTCAAGGCCAGCCTGAACTGCATAGTGAGACCCTGTCTCAAAAAGACAAAAAAATAAATAAATAAATAAATTTAATTTAAAAAGTGGGATGTTATTAAGCATGTGAAGTGATGCCACATGATACTTCAGGAAGGGGTGGTGGGATTCTGAATAAGGAAGTAGCAGCAAGAAAAGAAAGACATAGAAAGAGGATTCTTGTTTCAATGAACAGGATTTATAGTTTCACTGAATGTGGAAATTGTGGCAAAGGGTGGTTAATAACACATCCAAATTCTTCAAGTAAACTGTGTTGATGGAGAGTTCTCAAGGTAAAAATCAGAGACACTGCAGTAAAACTGACAAGGAGAGGATCATAAATTTTAGAAATTTTCATTGTAGGGCTGAGGAGAGAGCTCAGTAGTCTAAGTATCTGCTGGCAAGTGCAAGGACCTGAGTTCAATCCCTGGTACTGCATACTGTGCAGCCCCAGAACCCCAGCAGTGCCTTGCCAGCCACCAAAACTGGGTTTGATGGTACAGGCCTATAACCCCAGCACTGGAGAGGCTGAGACAGGAGGATCACTGTAAGTCCAAGCTGTGGAGCAAGACCTCATACTGAACAAATTAATACAAGATTTTTTTAATTTAAAAAAGAAAATAAAAAGAAACAGAAAAGAACTCTTAACTGAGGTCTTCTGCAGAGAATCTACTGGGAAATATTAACAAGCAAATAAGGAAACTCGAATTCACTCGTGTACACAGAGGGGCAGGTACAGGGGAGGCACAGGAAGAAGAAATGAAGTTTACTGACAGAGAGTAAACAGAGCCATAGAAAAAGAGAAAGAAGACTTCAAGGAAGCCAGGGGATGGGAGCACCTCACAAATGATGTCCGCTGTGCCCAAAACAATGAGGAAGAAGGAAAGTCCTTTTAGGCACAGATTAACATTTACGTTTCTCTAATCCACACCAATGGCATAAGCGGAAGTGAAAACCAGAAAGCAGTGAGTGGCAGAAAGAATGGGAAGAACAGAAGTTAAAACAGAGAAACCTAGGCCGTTCTTCAAAGACAGATGGTGCTGAACAGAGAGGAACAGAGGAACCATGTGGGCAGGATGAAGCAGGATCAAGCTAAGGATTTTTTCAGATCAGAGGAACATAAATTTTTTCTTATGAAAACAATAAGAGCTTCTCTGAAAAAGAAACATTTGAAAAAAGTATATGTGTTCACGGTTTCCAGATGTGCACATCTCTTATACAATGCTTAATAATTATTGATTACTGAGGGAAGATACAGGAGGCCTATCTGAGGTTCAGCGTCTCTCCCTGACCACAAGGCAAGAGCCGTAAGGGCCCTACATCACCACCTTCGCACTCGCCCTGGAAAAGCCACTCTGCCATGTCCTTGGTCATCCCAGTCCTTGGGATGGTGGTCACATGTAAGAAACACAGAAACGGTATTCAGAGAGAACGGGGACTAAGACTCTGTATACCCAGGCAGGGCTGGGACGCTTATTTTCTCAAGGTCCAATGATCAGTAAACACGGATACAGCAGATGCTCAGAGGAAAGGCACACGAAGAAGAGTAGGTGCCACAGAGAGAGAAGGAAGTGGAGAAGAGGCACTCCCGCCCCACCCCCGCTGGCTGCCCCTGGGCCCCACTGCTTCCACATCTATGAGATGCTCTGAAGTCCTGCAATTAAAGCCTCTCTTGGGGGCCCGGCAGGATGGCTCAGTGGTCTAAAGCGCCTGCTTAGGAAAGCTTAGGCGGCTGCAAGGACCGCGGTTCGATCCCTGGCACCACATGCTGCGCCAGCCCCGCCCTCAGGGCAGGCTGAGCCAGCCATAAAAATAAATAAACAAACAAGAAAATTAATTAATTAATTAATTAATTAATTAAAAAAATAAAGCCTCTCTTTGTGGGAGGAGGGAACCTATTTCTTTCCTTGCCACGCAACAATTATGCCAAGAAAATATGGTTTGCTTGCTGGATTCTCCCAAAGACGTTTGGAAAACTCCTGGAACAAAGCCACAAAAACAAATTTCAAATCTCCAGTCATGAGGCTACCATATGCCTTACGACAAGGGACAGGAAGGTGGCCTGGGGAGCACAAAGGACCTCACCGGTGAACAGCAAGTCGCCGCACTTTTTCAGTTTATAGAAAGGGCAGTCATTCTGGCAAACTTGCTAGAATAATTCTTCACAAGATTCTGCTCTGTGTGTCCTCACACAAATTCAGACCTCCTTTAACGAAGTGGTGAGCAGGAAGCAAGCTGTGATTTTTTTAACCACCTTCCCCATGCTCTCGGTGCCCACGTCTGTTTCCTAGGTTGTGATCTCATTAGGACCTGCATGCCCAGCTACACTGGGTACAACAAGGCACAGGAGAAAAAGAGAAATCTCCAGGCACGGATCCGAGTCCCGCCAGCCTCCTAAGAGGGAACAGCTGCTTTTACAGCTACGCGCTCAGGCTTCCCTGGGAACCTCTGTGGGCGAGCCCGTCTCAGCAGCTGAGGCCCAAGTTCAACCTCCGAGGTCACTGAAGAAACTACCACGTCCCCGTATTCACAGCATCCTCCTCACCACCTTCCTTCCCAGCTCTGCCAATTCCTCTGCCAAGCCTGGCACCCTACCGCTAGCAGGCAGTGCAGCTCCTGGAGGACGAGCCAGGAGAAGATGGAAAGATCAAGACTGAAAACGTGAGCCACTGCACAGGGCATAAGGAAGAAGATGCCGTCCACCTTGCTCACACAGTGCCCTTGGGAACTGGCACGGGCCCATCTAAATTCCTTCGCAGGAAGTACTATTAAGCAAATGAACGGCACGAGAGGCAGACCTGGAAATCACTCTGTCTATACCCAACTACTTCCCATTTGCTCAGAAGCAAAGCTTCCAAAATGACATGGACTAAAGCATCTCACTTAATCGAATCCAGCTTACAACAAAACAAGAAGCTGTCTTAAATTCTTTAATATTGAACACGTAAAATCCAAAAGACTCATTTTTTCCATTTATTGAGGGTAAATTTCTTTTCATACTGCCTTCCCAAATGTGACTGGAGGGCTCTTTAAAAATGTTATTTTCTACATCAATCACATTATATATTGTTATGAAAAATAATTCTAGTATTGATAAATCAGCACACATAACAGCAAAACATAGCATTATATATTATAGAATCACCATAAAGACAAAATGAACTTACATGTTTGGACAAGTTGGGGCTCTTTGAATCAACATCATACCTGAAAAAATGAGACATAAAATTCAAATTATTTCCACTAACACAACTAGAGAAAAATATAAGTATTTTCCCAAGCACATATATGTAAAAATGAATAAAAGATAATGCCCATTGGGAGAGGAATCTAGCAAATGTAGAGTTTTACATGACCTGCTGTCTTTATGCTAATCCATGGTCCTTGGTCCTTTTGTTTCTGTGGTTCCTGGGCTTCTACAATAATCAATTCTACCATGTAAGAATTTTAAAATGTATCTTCTTGACAAAACAACAGTATCTGAGTAACACTCAAGTGACTGGAAAAGTTCCTAAAAGGGAATTTCTTTCTTCTTTGAATATGAATAAGGATAAAACAGGTCCTGCTAACGCTGTCCTTCTTTCCTTTTCATGTTCAGTTTTTGAATTTATTTGATACAGGATCACACTATGCAGTTCAGATTCATTGTCATCCTCCTGTCTCAGCCTCCCCAGGGCTCGGATTACAGGTGTGCACCATCATACCCAGCAAGATAGCGCTAGCAAGGCAGGCAGTACCACGACGGATCGAACTTGGGCCCTTGCACTTGCCAGGCAGGCACTTAGACCGCCACGCTATCTCCCTAGCCCCTGTCGTTCTTTCTTAACATCTTACGTGCTCTTGTACATGCTGAAAACTCGCTGAATCACTGAGAAATTATTTTTCTCTAATCACAGCATTTAGAGAAAACCATTTTATGGAAACAGATGCTACTGCCAGGAAGTTATCTCTCAGAGAGATTCTGGGAAAACATCGTCCACCACTGCTTTAGCACTTGCTTTGCAAAGTCTGTGGAAGCGCAGGGATCACTCATGGTCCACGGAGCCTGGGTGCCAAAGGCTTCTAATGAGAAATAGGACACACCAGGTCCAGTCCCCTCCCTGGTCAGCTCCTTTCCACATTCCTGCTGCAGCGCCCCCTACAAAATTCAACTGCCTGTTTTGAAGCGTTAACTAAACTCTTTCCTTACGCATAACAGTGTTTTCACCATCAAACAAAGCATCTCAGTCACTAAAGGGTGGGCGGCACTCAGTTCCTCAAGGGCACTGATTCTGGGCAGAGGCGTGCCATCTCCCGGAGAAAAGAACACTTTCTGCAAACCGACTCTTAAACTGTGTGGTGCAAATACTGGCACGAGAGAGTGACAAAGTGCTGCATCCTCCACACCAGGGCACTTGGAGCCTAGACTTTTAAATCACCGAAATGCCACAAGCCACTGCAACCCTACAGGTAGTAATAAGAAAAGCCATTCCAAGAACCTCTGCTTATTCAGGATCATTTCTTTGAAAGAGGTAACCATAAAAATTAGTGAAAGTCACACAAATGAGCCCCAGAAAATATCTTCCAAAATAGTTTGAGTTAAGAAGTAAAAGCACACAGTATTCAGCTCATCAAACTGAGCAGCTTTAAAAAATACTATTGTCTCAAAAATACAGGTGATTTGCACCATGTCTCCAAAGTTATTCACTAATATATTGAATTATGCCGCAACAGAAATCATCACTGTTATGGTTTATGTCTAGTTGTCCCCCCAAAGCCTCATAAAATCATGGGTTGGGGACTTCTAGAGCTTGAGATTTGACTCATGATCCACTGGGATTATGTGTTTTAGTACTGATGGGATTATGGGTCTGAATCCTTCTGGGATTATGGGTGTAGCCTAAGGTGGATAGGCTGAGGCAGAGACCTTGATGTAATATAAAGAGAGACAGAGAAAAAGACGTATGCTGTTGCTCTCTGCTCCCCTCGTTACGTTGCCTCCATTGCCACTGTCACTGTTAGGCCGCCATGAACTGCTGCTCTCTGCCATGTGCCTCTCTGCCTTGGAGCCAGCCAAGTATGGACTGAAATCTCCAGTAACTATGAGCTAAATAAACCTTTCCTTCCCTCATTTTGGGTGTTGGGTATTTTTCCCGACAATGAGAGAAAAATACCTCAGACAATCACCATCTTTCTTTTAATGGAATGTTTCTGCTGAATTTTCCATACTACTCTGGTCCCCACCCTCACAGGTCAGAATACAAAAACTACACATCTAAAGGTCACGGTGGCAATTCAATGACTGTGTCTATCGTCACAAGCATCAGGGTCCCCTAAGGAAGAGAGAAAACAGGCAAAGCAGGAAGCTCAGCAATCAGTCCTGTGCTCCCAGGATCACCCCCACTGGCCTAAATTCGCTAAGCAGAACTCTATAGACAGCTACATCCTGCCACTGAAACCTTTATTACCAGAGAAATGAATTGGGCGTATCTGGTTTGTGCGGCTCTTAAAGGCTGTATTTTTTTTATTAGAGAGGTACAGATGCTGATGGAATTATTTCTGTCTTTGTGGAATTGGAAAGTGCAAAGCATAAAATTCTAGGTAACTCCTTCTGCTAAGTTTGGAGCTAAGAAACAGCCACAGACTTGAGTCTCAACCAATCCAGGGCACAGTATTCGTATGATGCCAGGTTATTCTATTTTTGTCTCAGGGGACAAGAGAGAGATTCTTCTCCCCAGAGCCAACTGAGGGGTAGCTTTAGAATGTGGGGTGACTATGGTAAGTAGAGGACAAGTTGTTGCTCTGAGTAGTTTTAGTTTATATAATGTATCAACTTGTGAAGTTTGGAACTAAACAACTCAGCAGTGGCCAGGGCCCTCACTCTGTAAGCACCCTGAGGCTGGGTAGAAAGAAGGCTTGGAGATGTGGTGTAAGCAGGGCAGCCTGCATCACAATACAAGGGAGGCAAAGAGGGGTGCTCGCTTCCTCCCTCCCTCCCTCCCTTGCGCTCTTGCTGTTTCTGCTGGCTTCAGCCACCTTGACCTGTTGCCCCTGGGCCAGGCCATCCTGCCTTGGAGCCAGCCCACTATGGACTGAAACCTCCACAACTGTGAGCTTTCCTGCCTTAACTTTGAGTGTTGAGTGTTTAGTCTCAGCAACAAGAGGTAGGTAATCAAGACACCATTGTTATGGTTTGGGTCTACATGTCTTTCCAAAGCCTCGTACAGTCATAGGTGGGGCTTTTTATGAGGTGGGTGGATGCAGCGTGTGACTCTGGGATAGATAGGGTACAGTGCCAGGCTTAAGGGCTGTAGGATTAAGGGTGTGAGTGCTACCCACCCTGAGTAGCCCAGATAAGATATCAGGGTTAGAAAAAGCTGTGGCTGCCCCTGCTTCCTTTGCTACCTTCTGCCCACCATGAACTGTTTCTCCCCTGCTATCCTCATGTCTCTCTCTGTAGAACCAATAAATATTGACTGAAACCACTATCAAACCATGAGCTAAATAATCTTTTCCTCCCTTAACTTGTCAGTGTTAGGTATTTTACCCCAGTAATAAGAAAAGTAACTAGCACCAAGCCAGGCACAAACATGCCTGCAAGTCTACATAAGGCTTCCAGTGGAAATGAGCGACACAGGAAAATTCTAAGTCATGCTTTCTCAGAGCGCAGCAACATGATGCAGCTTTCCTTTGGAAACCTCTTTGACAGTGACAAGATAAGCAAGTTGCTTAAAATGTGGAAGCTAGAAGACGTACTGAGGTGAGGTCTAAGTTTCCCAGATGGTAGGAAACTCACATCTCTGCCATCAACGCTTCCTGCTGGACTCTTCCCTTCTCTCCAGCCAGCAGCTGAGATAGCAGCTCCAACCCGGGGAGAGGAAGAAAAGAGCTATTAGCTCCACTTGACATTAAAGTGTCAAAGTGAAGGATGCTGTGTATGGCAGCACACACCTCTAATCGCGGCACTGGGAGGCTCTGACAAGACAGCGGAGAGCTGGACCCCAATCTGGGTAATTTACCAACCTGACAAGACCCTATCTCAAAGTAAGCCAATTTTTTTAAAAAAGTAAAAAAAAAAGTTAAAAGGGCTGGAGATACAGGGCAGTGCAAAGACATTGGGCTCAATTTCTAAGAGAGACAGAGACAGAGACAAACAGACCAGCCGACCAACCGACCAACCGATCAACCGACCGACCATCAGACAGGGAGGGTTAAATTAAAGGAAAGTGATGTCTAAACACAAGGGGCTAGAAGTATAGGACACGAGGCCCTGGCATTGTCAAGAAAGAACCAATGGAGAAAACTAAAATTGATATAGATACGGGCACAAATGGTGAAAAAAGTAAGACAACTTACTTTTCCCTAAAGTGTTAAGACAATTCAGAAACAGGCTGTAATAATGTTATATATTTCATGATTATCATCTTTTAACTTATGAAGGAGGGAAACAATTTGCTAGAGTAAATCAATCTACAGTCATGAGTTCCTTTGTCTTGTACTGGTATGCATGGACAAATGGGTAGAAAAGGGTTCAACTTCATTTTTCATTTCATTGTGATATAGTACCACACTTGTTGCCTTAAGATTTTTGGCACAGCTATTTTAGCAATAATAACATTTTCAACTGATGACAGTAAATTCATGAGGCATTTGTATTATCAGTGTGATAATTATAATTTTAAATTTTCATCATATATACATAGCATGACAAAGACCTTATCTCTGAAATGAATAACTGAAAACTACATCAAAAGACAAGAGAACTTCCATATACAGAACTGAGAAACCAAATTTAAAAATATATCACAGACACATCACAGTGATAGTAATAAAAATAACTGTGGCCTAAGAAGAAGCAGTAATTTTTGTGTCAGTGGTACCAAGAATGTGCTGTCAGCCTGTCTGCCTGTCTGTCTGTCCACCTGTCTCTCTCAGATTCACTTCTGAATTTTAAGGTAAGTAAGGATATTTCTGAAAGCCATTGTTCAAATCTTCAATGATATGCAATTGTTCAGATAGTATACTTCCAAAACTTTATCATTTTTTAATTGTGTGAAATCAAAAGACATCAACTAAATCCAAAGAAATTCAGAAAATCACTTGCCCCTCTCTGGGCTCAATTCCCAAGACAGACAGACGGACAGACAGACAGACTGACAGATGGATGGACGGACGGACAGACGGACAGACAGACAGACAGACAGACAGACAGAGATTTTAGCATCACTGAATTTGGCCAATTTACACCAATGATTTTTAGCATCACTGTTCCATGAAGGAGCTTTGTCTCTTTTACATGCCCAAGTCTTTTTTTTTTTTTTTTTTGTGGGACCGGGGTTCAAACTCATGACCTTGCACTTGCCAGCCAGGCACTTGTGCCACGGAGCTCTCTCCCCAGCCCCTATATGCCCAAGTCTTTAAAGCAGTTTTTTAGGTGATGAGATGGAAACTAATGATTCCACACTCAACATTCTCATTTTCTACAAAGGACGATACATTGTTAAGATCAATTTTAAAAATCAATAACAGGTTATATATATATATATATATATATATATATATATATATATATATATGTATATATATATGTGTGTATAGTGATACAATGTGTATATAACAGGATATATATATGTATATATATATATATATATATATATGGCATGTATATATAAAATATAGAGAGAACCACAGTGATATGGTTCTTGCTCTTCTAGCTCAAAGGTCTTTTGGTAGAGCCATTCTACCAACAGTAAGATTTTCAACTGACAACAAGTGTATATATACTGTGCCATTACTATTTCTTTCTCATTCAAATTAATAAAACTAAAAAACAAGTGTGTGTGTACATATTACCTATATATGTGTGTTGACATTGAGTGTATATACTACATGATAATATATATATATGCATATAAATATTCACAAGACAAACATATTAGTAAATCTGTCAAAAACTAAAGGGATAGGGGCCAGGGAGATAGTTCCGTGGAACAAGTGCCTGCCTGGCAAAGTGTAAGGTCATGAGGTTGAATTCCTGCCTAAATAAATAAATAAATAAATAAATAAATATTAAAAAAAATAAAGGGATGATGTGCAAATTTCCAGTAAGTGGGAAATCAAAAGGGTTTAATCAAGTACTACATGAAGAGAATACTGAAGGTTCTAATGAAAACTATCTGCAGGCAATTCTTTCTAGCTCTACTTGTTTTAATTTTTCAGGGATTGTATAAAATTGAGATGTTATTTGAATTAGATCTCTGAAATCAACTAAACACTCATCATATACCCTGGTGGCTATTTAATATGATCTTGCAATATGCTTTCACATTTGAGACATTATGGTTTCAATGAGAATTACTGTACTTTCTAAGAGTTGAAGTTAAAATACTATAAATTACCTACACTGATTTTTTCTTTTCTTTTTTTTAAATATTAGGTACACGGTCTCACAGCCACCCCAGTGCTGGGATTCTGGGCGTGCCCCACCATACCTGGACTCAGTAGCCAGCTGAGCTCACCCTGCAGGTGGGGCTGGCACAGCATGTGGTGCTAGGGATCAAGTCCTGGTCCCAGCGCTTGCCAACACAGGCTCTTAATCCACTGCACTACCTCACCAGCCCTACCTATACTGATTTCTGCTACTTTCTATTTTCTTGGGACACTGAGCCAACTGCTCCTGGAATGGCCAAAGCACAGGGTACTCGTGAGGATAATGAGCAGAGAGCAGATGTAAGAAACCAGAGCAGGAGGGCCAAAGTGACTGGCAAAACATGCTGGCTGGCAGAAGCTTCACAAGCTGACGACAGGGACCTGTCTGTATAGAGCAACCAATAAAGTAAAAATGGTCCCAGAGAAATTGGCTCTAACAGTCAGAGCCCATCAACAAAGCTCTGGAAAGTACCAAAGCTCCTGGGTTCTCCCAGGTGGCTTCAAAGATTTAAAACCAGATAGCAAGCTATCTTGTGCATGTCCTTTTAGCTTAAAGTCTAATTCAGTAATATATCCTTTTAAAAAAAAAATAAAAGTAGTCATATGCATTCCATTTGCAAAAGATCTGTGTACAAAATAAGGCAAAACTGCACGCAACAGAAAAAAGTGGAAACTAAATGTTTCGTTAAATACATTATAGTTCTCTCAAACAATGAAAATTATGTAGTCTTTAAAAATGAGTGACTTGCCAGCTGGGCATGGTGGTGCACACCTGTAATCCCAGCACTTGGGAGGCTGAGGCAGGAGGATCAGTGTGAGTTCAAGCCTGGACTACAAGAGTGAGCTCAAGGCCAGCCTGATCTGCACAGTGAGATCCTGTCTCAAAAAGACTAAATAAATAAATAAATAAATAAATAAATAAAGTGACTTACAAAATGAATGAGTATCATATATAGTCAGAGGTAAAGAATACTAATTGTGGGCTGGTGAGATGGCTCAGTGGTCTAAAGCACTTGCTTAGGTAAGCTTAGGTCAACCAAAGGGACTGAGGTTCGATCCCCAACACCACATCCTGTACCAGCTCCACCCACTCAGGGCAGGCTGAGCCTGCCATAATAAAAAATAAAAATAAATAAAGGAGAATACTAATTGAAACACTTAAGGCACAGGAGGATGTAATCAGTTACTTTTCCCTCATTGCTGGGACAAAATACCCAACACCCAAAATGAAGGAAGGAAAGGTTTGTCGAGCTCCCCGTTTGTGGAGGTTTCAGTCCCTACTCGCTGGCTCCAAGGCAGAGCAGCACATGGCAGAGGGCACCGATTCATGGCAGAGGAAAGCAGCAGAACAGCAAGCACAAAAGGGAGGCACAGCAGCAACAACGCAACAGAGAGCAAGTCTGGCTCCCTCAGGCTACATTCAAGCTCTCCGCCCCAGGCCGGGTGCAGTGCTCACACACATAATCCCAGCTCTGGATCACGAATTAATCATAGCCTCCAGAAGTCTGCCCCATGAGACATGAGGCTTTGGGGGATAACTGGACACAAACCAGGACACTATCATTCATTGACGCATACTTAAAGAAATATTTAAAAATGTATTTACTAATGTATACTACATATGTCATTACATCTATATATATTTACTAAATATGTATATGTAAACATAAAGTTACTTTAATAAAAATGATGAATACTTAGTAACCTTGAAGAAAAAGAAAGCACTACAAAATGCTGAAACAGAAGCACTGCAGATGACTACATTTATGCTAGAAGAAAATGAAAATATTATCAACACTAAGTATTTTTTTCCACATTAGGAGTAGGAGCAGGACTTTCCAAATGAAATACAGCTGTTGTTATTAAAAAAAGAACTTGTAAATTGAGATAGTATTGTATACTACAGTTTTTGGCTACTTAAAATGATGCATTTGTCTTTTTAAACACATGTAAAGTTCATAAACTTCCCTTATTTCATACATTAAGCAAATGCTACGCTTCTTCCCTTCCCTCACTCGCAGATGTCTTTTTAACTAGACTCAATTATTTTAACAATCACCATAGGTCATTTACATAGAACAAAATCTATAAACCAGTCAGTTCTATGTTCCCGATGGATATTAAGTTAAATTTAATAATACTATTTTAATATCCTTAACTCACATCAAAATAGGCACAAAATTTAAAATACCTGAAATGTGAGTTATGTCATTTTGGATCTTAAAATTTGAAGCCATCAAGAGATAATAAGGCATGGTGAGACAGCTCAGCAAATGAAGTGCCTGCTTAGGCAAGCGCAGGGACTGGGGTTCAACTCCAGCACCACATGCTGCACTGGCCCCACCCCCTAGCCACTGAGAGCATGGCGGTGCACATGGGTAATCCCAGCACTGAGAAGGCTAAAAAGAAGAGGATCACTACAAGTCCAAGCTGCATAGTAACACCCTGTACCAAACACACAGGCAGAGGGTGGGAGGGAGGATGGGAATGAATAAGGGAGCCAAAGACTCATGTCCTTGTCTAAGGAGTTCTAGAGAGAAACTTAAGATCCATCTGGCACTAACTGAGAGGAATGTATGCAAACTGCCGGGAAGCCACCTCAACGCAGGGTGGCTTGAAAGGATGTCCATATTTATGGCCCACTACATTGACTTCTTTATCCAACAAGCACACAAGCTGAAAATCCACAGAAAGCAGTTTGCGGACTGAGCTAGTACCACACACTCTGCCTTCCTACCAGAGTATTCTACGTAGCACTCAGTGAAATTATAGGAAATATACTTATCTTAATACAGTTGTCTATCGTTACCAATCACAAATAGAGCAAGTTTTGGCAGAACTTACAAATCAAAACGAAGATTCTCTCTTTCTTCAAAAAAATAGTCCAGGATAAATTTTCGTACAAAATCAGGATTTAAGGTATTATCAATCACTTCAGTTCTTCCAAACTATTGAAAGGGGGGGGAAAAGAGAAAGAAGTTAAAAATCACGGTTATTTTCATATAAATAAGGCACCTGCATTAATATAGTTCCTTCAATCAAAATATCCAAATGACTTGATCAAACGGAACATTTTAGAAAAAATTTAGAGCTCAGATCATCATGACTGTCTATGCAGGAAAGGCAGAAAACAAGACATGAATTCACTCAAAAATCATGTTCTCAAATTTCATATCACAAACCATAACATCCTCTATTCTCTTCTCCCAATTTGAAGACTAATCTCTTGATAAAAAAGAAGTTACTGGTAATTTATGTATGTATGTATGTATGTATGTATGTATGTATTTATTTTGTGCAGGGTCTCACTATGCAGCTCAGACTCACAGCGATCCTGTTGATTTCTGCCTCCTGAGTGCTAGGATTACAGGTGTGCACCACCACCCCCGGACTCCATCACTGGCTCAGCACGCCCACGGGCAGGGCTGGCGTGGCATGTGGTGCCAGGAATTAGTCTGCTGAGCTATACTGCTGGCCCTAAATTAAATTTAAGTTATTTGTATGTATGAGGAACCAAGACAATGAGAGTCAAATATTTGTAACTCTCATCCCTAATTTTTACAGAAAACAGTCCTTCACATAATACAGTTGAACTGCTGTTTCAGGCGGTACTGTCTTGCAATCTATTTCACATTTATGCTGTAAAAATTAGTTCTTTTTGTTTCATGTTGGTCTTGTTCTTCAATATCTATCAGCTAAGATGAGATCTAACTTTCCTGCATGGTTTGAAGTTACGTGTCACAGTTTAGCTCAGAAAATCTCAGTTTCTGCATTGTAGAACAAGTGGAAACCAGCAAAGCAAACGTGCTGGTCCTTCCTCCTCTTCCAAAAAAGGAAAGCCATCAGACACTACTTGTGAGGACAGCGACATTGCACAGAATTTTGTCCTTGGCTCTGTTCTTTTCCAACCAACTACCAAGGAATTTCAATGAGGGAGTTTATACTCTACCACTGGATAACACTGTGAACTCAAGTATGCTGTCTTATCAGAGAACCAACTTTCATTGAAGTTCAAGGAAATGTTATCTTTTTAATAAGAAAAGAGAAGCATCGTGCTAATCCATTAAAATGTGAGGGTGATAAGCATCCCTCAAGGCTATTCATAAAACTATGGTTCAAACTACTGAGGACAAAGGAATTCCTGGGACTATTTCCAACTAATCATCCAAAAGAAGAAACGATTTGCAGCCACTAATGTCACTGAACAATATTTTGTATCATGCACCAGTGCTGTACAGGTAATTAATTCAACAAAACTGACTTTAAAGAAGATTACTAATTATGCCCCACTTCATGGAATACTTATTTTTAAGTGCTTTTTCTACACTAAGTCTTTACCATAATATTAGGAAAGGAAGTATAACTAATCCCTTTTTATAGATAATAATATTGAGGCAGACATTATCAAACCCAGGTACTTGGGGACAAAAATCTGGCTTCAGTCTAGGGTTCTTCTCTACACAGAGCATGTTAGGTCCTGGATGTATATCATGAAGTAAGCCTATCTGTGGTTCCTGATGTAAGGGGACAGGAACAAGGGAATATATCCATATAATCGCTGTGCCATGGACCTCCACACAGCAAGGCAGAGATCAAGGGGTTAACTGTGAGTCCGAGTGTCTGGGTCCTTCCCCACTGCCAGGAGGTAAAACCATTTCATAAAGCACAGAGGATCAAAGCAGAAAATGCTGAACACCCTGAAAAGCAAGCACCCAGAATCATATCCCTCTGCACCCAAATCCCTCTTACGGACTTTAACCCAAACCCACACTTAGATGGAAATTCAGAGTAAAGATGCCTGAGTGAGCCCCACTCAATCGGAGATAGCAGCTCCCCAGAGCAGATGGGCCAGTAACACTCCAGGGAAACCATTTCTTACGGGACACAAATTAGGCAGTATAGGAATGGTGGAATGCAATCTGCTATCTCTAGTGAAGGTTAACAGGTAGCCACTGAGTTCTTGGTTTTCACTAATCATATATAAATCATGGCTGTACATCTTTTTTTTTTTTTTCTTTTTTTGTCTTTTTGAGACAGGGTCTCACTATGCAACTCAGGCTGGCCTTGAGCTCACTTTTGTAGCCCAGGCTGATCTTGAACTCGCAGTGATCCTCCTGCCTCAACCTCCCAAGTGCTGGTATTATAGGTGTGTGCCACCACGCCTGGCTATGGCTGTACATCTTGGGACATGAGATGAGGCATGGCTGAGCCAGGCTGGGCAGGGAGGCATGGTGGGACCACAGGAGCAGCACAGCTCTCCCTCTCAGGCCCAGCAGGTAAGGTTCTCACAGGATCTTGTGAGATGTGGGTGGCACAGGAGGGTACAGCCACCCTGAAGAGGCTGCCATCTGAGCCCTTCCCAGGCTGCCCTTTGTCTACTGGGCTCATGGTATACTTTGTTGCTTGTAATATTTTCCTCTTTTTTGTTGGGCCCAAGTGTGCTCTGCAGAGCCAGTGACTCCCTCAGCCCTCACTTTTCAAATAAATGTTGACACCATTTTTAGCTTGTCTTGTTCAATTTTTTTTGTTGTTGTTCAACACAAGCAGAACCCGCAGCCAGGAAATGATCACCCCAAAACTCTGGTAGCATATAACTGGTGAGCCACTTCCACAAGGAGCAACGCAGTAACAATTTCAGTATGCCTTCTTACACATAACCTTGATGCCGCTTCTGAGGACACCACCAGTGGTCATGCATTCAGCCTCACCCCACTGGGCTCTCAGTAGCACAGGACACTGCTCTGTCCTCTCCAATGCACTCTTGTTAATGGAATTTAGGAACCACATTCTCTACTGCTCATTTCATACCAAGACACTCAGTATTCAACCCATCATTCCAAGAGCACAGTTCTAGGCTATCCCCCCCATCTCTACAGATACCATTAGGTCATATCGCCTACTCCTTCTGTGGTCTAAATGTGCTCTCTCTAATTAGTGCTGTTATATGCTGAGGTGAGATCACAGGTGACTAAGCAGGAGAGCTCCTCCTCTATCAGTGAGAGCAAGCCCCTCATAAAACATGCTCAACCCTGCATCTTTACATCACGTGCCCTCCCTACCTCCTGCCACCTAAGAATGCAGTAAGAACACCCTCACCAGATGCTAGCACTCTAGTACTTTCTGGGGCTTACCAGGCCCCAAGGGAAAAAAATATGTGTGTTCTCTCTAAGTTACTGAATCTGAAGTATTCTGTCTCACAAGCACAAACTTAGACAACCCATTTGGCTTTACATCCCATCTGTATAACTTCCAAGCTTATGCCATCAACTCTAACTCACTGGAGGACAGACTCTGGCCTACAACTGGAGTCTTGACTTACACATGCAGCTGTACTACGGGTCACTCCAGGTGATCATGCAAACACCCCAGGCCCAGATCTCTACAACCAACCCTACACTTGCCATTATCCTCCTGGCACACCTCTTCTTCTCCATCAGTCTAATATCGTGGCACTATACTTCTATATCCTCATGTTTAACTCAATAGGTAGTAAGTTCCATGAAGACATTTCTATCTGTATAAAAATGAACAAATGATCAGCGCGGGGGGTCGGGGGGATCAGCAATATATCGTTCTGAGGGGGAATACAGTATAATGCAAGTTTTGATTAAACTTTTAACTATGCACACACACAAACACACATGCATGTGCATGCACACACACACACACAGAAGTAATGGACTGTATACAAGAAGGTTGTACTTCTAATTTTATTGCATATTTGCAAGGTTTTTCTAATCTCTTGAAATGTGTGTCTCACCTCAAAAATATTTAAGAAGGCTTCCTGTCTTTAATTCATTACAAGTGAAAACTGGAAATAAGAAATCCACAAATACATTATGACCAGTACAGTTCATGGGAAATACACTGGCTCTTTCCCAGAGGCTAGAATATATTAGTTATCAATGAGGCGATTAATCTTTATGACTTGAAATAAAACTGAGAGGGGCCGGAGAGATAGCTCTGTGGCACAAGTGCCTGCCTGGCAAGTGCAAGGTTGTGAGTTTGAACCTTGGTCTCACTAAATAAATAAATAAATAAATAAATAAAATTAATTTAGGTCCTAGCTAATATCTTATGCTACTAATTTCAAACTTTCTCATTCTTTTGAAAATAGTGTAGCTGTACATAAGTCCATGCCCATCCGACAGGTTAAAATTTTTGAGGAAAGACAATTATTAAAAATATTTGTTGCCAGTATATACCCAGAAGTAGTTACTTTTGAAAGAATTATAACTTGTATCCTAAAAGTACTGTTTTGAATACCAACATTTCTAGATTGGAGAAGTGTCTATATCTTTATGCCTGATTATAATCATCTCGGGCACAATAAACATGTATCAATATGTGGCATACCAAGTACTTTTACATAATGATACAGTATTAGATTTTAATCATATCCTAATGAGGAATCTGTTCTCTTCTTCACCCAGTGTGAGACTTTTCAGTTATTTGAAAAACATACATAAACTTTATTTCTTTTTTTTTTTTTTTCTTGTTTCAGAACCTTTGTTTGTTCACTCATTTTCGTGGCCGGCTCAGCCTGACCCAAGGGCAGGGCTGGTGCAGCATGTGGTGCCGGGGATCGAACTGCGGTCCCTGAAGCCTCCTAAGCTTTCCCAAGCAGGCGCTTTAGACCACTGAGCCATCCTGCCAGGCCCCATACATAAACTTTAGATTTGACTAAAACATAAAATCTTATTCACTGTAAAATTTTAAGCAAAAAAAAAAAAAAAGAAACAATTCACAATCAAGATTTTGAAAGTGTCCCTTTGTTTTATGCTTGAGCTAATTAGATAAACGCCCATTTTTCCAATTTAGAAGCAAATCTTGTAGAAAATGATAGAGTGGAAATACTCCTGATTTCTAAATCATCTAATTGTTAAGCTTCTTCAAAGGAGCCCCACTGGAAGAACAGTCAGTAATTCATCTATTTATGGCCCCAAGTACATGAGCTCTGTGTAGGAGAAAATGTCCACAAAGGCTTAATGCACTGTGAAGGTGCACGGAAGGGACATGGTGTGGCCACAAGGTCATCCAGACAAGCACACAGCTTGGACTCAATTATTATGACAGAATTACATCTCAGACTTCACAATCGGAAGGACAGTTCCAAGAGATCGGACAAGAGGAACAGGTAAACTTCATGGGACATATATAATATTTAAAGAGAATAATAAGATGAATTCAATCAAAAACCTCATGGTAGGAGTATAAATATCCAATTGCATAAAAGGTTTCAAGTGTACAGTCACATGCATGTATGTATAGGATTGTGCACACACGTGTGCGCACATGCACACTGAAGATGTATATTCTCATATATTCTCTTCTTAGAAGTTAAACACTCACCACAAAATCTACTATATCTACTATCTTCCTTCTCTCTTATAAATCATTATGCAAATTTTTTTCATATATCAATGATCTAAAACTCACTATTTTCTTAAGAGATTTAGTGTTTCTGTTGTTTTGCTTTGTTTGTATTTTTAGGGAAGGGCCTACAGGGTGCTCAGGGTCTCACTATTAGATCTGACTCACAGTGATCTGCCTGTTTACAGCCTCCCAAGAGCTGGGATTACAGACTTACGCCACCATGCCCAGTCTCAACTGCTGTCTCACCGTGTCATGGGGGTGAGGCCTAGCAGGGATTGAATCCCTGGCCCCTGTACCTGCAAGCTTTAATCCAATGAGCCATCTGGCTTGCCCTAGTGTTTCTGTTTTGGTTTTCGGCCTGTGGAGGGCCAATTTTTCCAGCACCATTTGTTAAAGAAGCTATCTTTCTTTCAGTGAACATGTTTGTCCCCTTCATGAAAGATAAGATGGTTGAGTATGTTTCTAGTTGCATCTGTACCTTCTAATTTGTTCCACTGATCCTTGGTTCTGGTTGTTTGTTTGTTTGTTTTGTTGTTGTTTGGGGGGGTTGCCAGTATTGTGCTGATCTTATGACAGTAACATTGTAGTATAATTTCAAGTCAGGGATTATAATGCCTCCTGCCTTACCTTTGTTGTCCAATATTGCCTTTGTTATTCTAGGTCTTGTCTGGTTCCAAATAAATTCTAGGAATATTTTCTATAGATCTGTG
>PVJA010015572.1:23357-43357 GCA_004027025.1 Myocastor coypus
TTATTTTTTTTTTTTTTTTTTTTTTTTTTTTTATTTTTTTTTTTTTTTTTTTTTTTTTTTTTTTTTTTTTTTTTTTTTTTTTTTTTTTTTACAATACTGTAATTTTCACTGTATAACTCTTGTACTTCCTTAGTTAGATTAATTCCTAGGTAGGTGGAAATCTTAAAAGACATTAGAGTAATCAGACAGTTCATGAACGAAACTCAAACTGCACAGGAAATACTCTCAATAAGAGGAAGTCCCAGTTGTTGATTTCTTCAAGTATTTCCTTTCAACGCATTTGTCCCCACAAAGGAAGAGGATCATTAAACATGAGCCTCACCATACCCTGGTCTCTGCAATTTGTAAATCGTTTTCTAGCACATGTTTGTGATACATAATGACTACTGCCTTTGGGGGTGTCTGGCACACACGCATGGCATAGTGTAGTTCTTTTTTATAAGTCCTTCCCTTCTTCCTCCAACCCTTGCTCCCTTTCCCAACTACTGTAGCTCTATCACGCATTTCCGTTTCCCACCCCTCATCCTCCTATCCTTCTGATCTATTTATAGTTTGGCTTTCTTACCTGAGGGAATGATCTCGCTCCCCTCCCCACCCACACACCCTCCGCACACTGCCAGAGCCCCTTTCCACAGGTATGCCACCCTGTAACATGCTAGACACAGCGCTACATTTGGACGTTCCAGTCACCACAGTTCCAAGCTAAGCAAGTCTCTTTTCAAGGTACCCAGTTTTAACTGATAGGCAAGGAACCAGACGTCTGTACCATGCCTCCCTTAACCTCAGGCAACACTACTTTTCCCCAGCCAATGGTGCTCACAGACCGTTCTAGATGTGTTCTCACAGTAGGCAAAAGATAGATGTACTTGGGGCCCGGCAGGATGGCTCAGTGGTCTAAAGCACCTGCAGGCGGCTGCAGGGACCGCGGTTTGATCCCGGGCACCACATGCTGCGCCAGCCCTGCCCTCAGGGCAGGCTGAGCCGGCCATAAAAATAAATAAATAAACAAATAAAAGTTCTGAAACAAGAAAAAAATTAAAATTAAAAAAAAGAATTTATTTAAAAAAAAAAAAAAAAAGATAGATGTACTCATGAAACATATTTACATCTCTGTTCACTTCACTGCCAGTTGCAGCATGGGCCCAGGTATACCTCTGAGAATCTAGAGCTCTCTGAAGGTGTAAGGTTCAGCTTGGTGCCAGCTTTAACAGCCAAGGGACTGCATTTATCGACACTACTCCAAGCCCTGGCCGCACAGTGTGGAGGAAGACTTTAGTCATCAGGGATGAGCACAAGATTTTGCCCTGGAACTCAATGTCCCTTTTCACAGACCACTGCCAATAAATGGAACCTCTGGAACAGCCCAGGGTCAAGCACACAACTTCTCTCTATACGACTTCCATCCTGGCCAGCACTACCTGCAGCTAATGGCAGGAGTGTTGGGTCATGAGCCCTCTTCAGTGTTAGGTGTCTCGCAGCAGAGAGGACCTTCACTGCATCCATTACTGTGCTGTTCTTCTTGGACTGTGTCTGCAGTGGGTGAGACAGCTGGTGGAAGCAGTGGTCACTCGTGTCACACAGAAGCCTGGGGAGGGGCTCCATGGTGACTCCACTCAGATTTGGGTGAACTTCTGCAGCCCTTGGCCATTAAATTAAATTAAATTAAACGGGAACAAGGCATTTTGCTTTATACTGGTCCCAGGGAGGTAGGATAAATTAAAAGTTTTGTGTACTCATCCAGTTCATGGCCAAAAACATGTCAACTGAAGACCTGGGACTACTGTGGGCTTGAATTGCTCTCTAGTGCTGACACAGCAGCATCATATCCATACCAAAATGACCTTGGGCATCATCTAGCAGAACATAGCCTAACATTAGCTCAAAAAAAAAAAAAAAAAAAAAAAAAAAAAAAAAAAAAAAAAAAAAAAAAAAAAAAAAAAAAAAAAGAAAGAAAAAAGAAAAGAAAAAGAAAGATCAGACTGCTCCAATTTCTGGGAAGATAAGAGACAAAAGATAGCCAAATTACGAAACCTGGAATAGAAACAAAGTCCTAAACATGTGGATGATTTCACAGGTAGATCACTGCACACAGGATATGAGAATGTAGCTGGGTGTGGCGGTACTAATCTGTAATCCCAGCACTCTGAGAGGATGAGGCAAGAGGGTCGTGAAATCAGCCCCACCTGGGCCACTCAGTGACTAAGCAAGACCTTGTCTTGAAATGTTTAAAAAGGTTTTGGATATACTAACCTTAAACACCATAGCTTTGATCTCTAGTAACACACACACACACACACACACACACACACACACACACACACACAAATTCAATGGTGCAGGGAATGATGCCCTCAGGAAATGGTGATGGTACCAGAAGCCAACTAGATAGTAACTAGGAAGGTCAAACTCATAGATGAAAAGTTTTAAACTGCTATTTTTAAGGAAATTCAACAAACGTCAAAATAAAGCAAATTATTAAATAATTTAATAGTCTAATGGAGAAACTTGAGAGATAGAAGGAAATTTTAAAAAATTCAAATGTCAACCTTGAGCTGAAAGATACACTGAACAGAATTAAAAACCCAGAAGAAGGCATAAATAATAGCACAGTGCAAACAGAAGATAAAATTAGCGTGCTCCAAGACAGGCTATTGGAAAATACACCATCAGGAAAGAAAACGTAATGGAGAGAGCTAAAGGAAGCTGACAGGAACATCAAGACAGTATTAAAAGAGCAAACCCTCAGGTCATAGGTGTTCAGGAGGGAATACAGAATTTCAGAGGGGTAGAAAGCTGAGGTCCTAACAGAGGACTTTCTAACCATAAAAAGGTGCAAATATACAGGGTACATGAAGACCAAAGATCACAAGTCAGATTGCATTCATCCAAGTGTAGGTGGAGACATAGGTTATACTAACTCTCCTGACTGTACACTTCCCAGCAGAAATTGTACAGGGAAGGAGACAGCGGTACAACATTTTCACAACAAGAAAGGAAAAACTGCCAAACCAAAAATAATATATCAAGGGCTGGGGACATAGCTCAATGGCCTAAGTGCCTGCCTGGCAAGGGCAAGGTCATGAGTTTGATCCCCAGTACCAAAAAAATAAAATAAAATAAAATAATAATAATAATAATAATAATAATAATAAATAATAATATATCAAGTGAAAGCACTCTTTAGAAATAAAAGAAAAATAAGACATTCCTAGAAAATCAAAAGCTGAGAGGGCCTAGGGAGATAGCTCTGTGGCACAAGTGCCTGCCTGGCAAGTGCAAGATTGCAAGTTTGAACCCCAGTCCTGCCAAGAAAGAAAGAAAGAAAGAAAGAAGGAAAGAAAGAAAGAAAGAAAGAAGGAAGGAAGGAAGGAAGGAAGGAAGGAAGGAAAGAAAGAAAGAAAGAAAGAAAGAAAGAAAGAAAGAAAGAAAGAAAGAAAATCAAAAGCTGAGAATTTATTTGTACAGATCCAGCCTGTAAGGCACGCTGAAGAAAGTTCTTCCAACTGAAAGAGAACCTAATGAGCAGCAGGAAACACTGAAGCCTTAAGACACACTGATCAGAGTAACTGTCAGAACAGATCCAATTTCTTCTAGTATTGCGACGATAGTGCACAAGCAGCTACATCTTTACCAAGGAGACTACAAAGCAAAGTGCTGTCATTCGGACCTTCCCCAAATCCCGCCCATCCCGGGGCACTACCAAGAGATGGTGGGTTGCTCAGTAGATTAGGACAAAGGAAGAGGTTGGGCCTTTCTCAAACACGCACCCAAATGAAAATGTGTCCTTGTTAAGTAAATTATCTCAGATATTCTATCACAGCAAGCAAGAGCTGGCTGACACACAGAGGAATACTCAGTGCCTATATTAATATGAGAAATAGGCAAAAATTTAAAATGAAGCATGAGCAATTAAAACTATGGGTAGGGAGGCAGCAAAAGGGCAGAGACTTTCATTGCTGCAGTCTGTCTTTTATTACCTTGACATTATTGGGTTGCTATCTTACAATAGCTTATCATCAACAGAAGGTGGATGGCTTTTGTAAGCCCCATGGCAATCGCAAACCCAAAGTCTGTAATAGGCAAAACAAAATAATAATCAAAGATTCAAAAGGTATAAGTAAATCACCTAACCACGCAGAAGACTCTGGGGTGGGGTGGATAAGGAACTACATGCAATAAAACTGGAAAGCAAGGTGCAACACAGGCAAAGTAAGGCCTACAGGCAAAAGGATTAAGTTCTCTAAAAGAGGCAGAATGGATTCAAAACACACTGGGCCACCAAGAAATCCACTTCATCTAAGAAAACACACAGACTGAAAGTAAATAAATGAAAGAAACTATGTCATGTAAATGGAAGCCACAACAAAATAGGATTGGCCAGGCCTATATCAAATATTTGTAATTAGAAGCAGTGAAAAGATAAAGGGTGCTCATTATATAATGACTAACAAATGTTTGAGAAGATACTGCAACCCCAAATAGAAGGTGTGACTGAAACATATAACAAATGTTTAAATTTTTTTAAAAATTGTTAAACACATTACCATAAATCCTTCTCCAAATACTCCCCCTTCCTTCAAGCACTTATCTCGTCAGTAGTAGCATTTGTTTTTTCCTTGAAACAGGGTCTTCCAGTTCCCTGGCCTTGAACTCATAGTGATCCTCCTGCTTCAGCCTCCCAAGTGCTTAGATGACAGGTGTGTGCCAGCACACCTGGATATTGTCATTTTTGAAAGAAGTTTTCATTATTTTTGTTGTTGCTGTTTCTGTTTTTTGTACTGGGAGTTGAACTCAGGATCTTGCACTTGCCAGGCACACGCCATGCTGCTGAGCTGCAGCCCAGGCTGAAGCCAGTTTTGGAAGTCGCTTTTCCCTAACTGTCACGCGTTGCACTATAATGAATGCCTTGACTCCCTGAACCAATTCGAAATGCTTCTCTCAAATGGTCATTTTCACTTTGGTGAGAGGTCAAGTGACATGCAGCCAGGTCCAGCGAATAAGGCAGATGGGGCCATGCCACAGTGAAGCCATGAGCCAGGCTTCCCCCAGGTGGCATTTGGCACACTGCCCACATTTCACCGCATGGGTCATTAAAACAAAAAATATTCACAGAACAAAGTTTTCGAAACCTCTTCAGAAGGTGACCAGCAGGGTGGGACGTACGTCTGAGCAGGGAGGAGAATTCTAAGAAGGGCCAGTGGCAACGCATCTCTTATGGAATTTTTTACAATTTAGACCTTTTGATAACCTGCATGTATTCACCCAATATTAGAACATTTAAATGTCTAAAACAATACCAATGGATATAAGAGGAGATGCACTCTAATGCAATAATGCTCTAGAAATCTAATATCCAATATTTAGCAATGGTTATAATAAACAGGGATCTAACAAGCAAAGAAAGAGAAGAGTTAAACTGAACCCTAGACCAGATGCTCCTGACAGGTATCTATAGAACATTACATTCAACAATGACAAAACACACTCTTCCCACACCATGTGGAATATTCTTTAGACTAGATCATCTGTTAGAACACAGAATAAGCCTCAACAAATTTAAAAGCACTAAAATCAAATTACTCCTTCCTGACCACAATACAGTAAAAGTAGAAATGAGTAATAAGAAAAACTTTTAATTATACAAATAAACAGAAATTGCACAACTAACTCTTAAACAGCCAATAGGTCAAGGAAGATTTCAAGAGCATTATTTAAGCCTTTCTTAAAACAAATCAAAACAGAAACACAACACACCAAAACCTATGAGAAATGGCAATAGTAAAAGAGAAGTTTATAGTACCCAACGCATGCATCAAAAAGTAAGAAGGAGCTCAAATTATCTTCTAGGACATCTCAAGGAACTAGCAGAAACAAGGAGAGGCAGGAGCAGGGGCGGGGGCGGGGCCGGGGTGGGGCGGGGGCAGAGAGATGGAGAGAGAGAGATAGAGAATAAAAGACACAAGGAAAGAAATGCCAGAGGTAGAAGTTACGAGGGCTTCCTATGCTTTGCCCCTAAATGTCCCCCCAAGCCACAAACAGCCTCATGTACCCAGAGGTGGAACTTTGTGAAGGAGACCAGGTCAGGAGAGCACCCCAGGGAAATAGGCTATGAGGCCATGGGGCCCAGACAGAAGAGGCAGTCCTTGGAGGGCAAAACCCTTCCTGCCCCTTCCTTTCTCACAGCCATAATGCAACAAATTTCCTCAGCCCAGACTCTCTGCCATGCTGTCCAGAGTTAAGCTTGCCAGACCTGAGCTAACACTCCTGAAACATTACCAAAACAATCCTCTCCTCCCGTTAAATCACAGGCATCTTAAGGGCCAGCCAAATAGCTCAGAGGACTAAAGCTCCTGCTTACACAGAGCACAGTGGCAGTCCTTCAATCCCGAGTGTGCTGTGCTGGCCCCACCTTGGGGGCACAGTGACACTGTGAATGAGACTGGGTGTGAGACTGAGATCCCAGTGCTTGGGCGGCTGAAAACAGGAGGATCACTATGAGTCTGATCCACGCGGTGAGACCCTGAAGGCCCTGTACCAAATACAAAAAATAAAATAAATCACAGACATCTGATATTTTGTCCCAAAAATGAAGAAACAAAAACTGGGATGGAGAACAGAAATAAATGAAACATAAGAGTAAAATAAATAAGTAAAGTTCAACTAATCAAAGATTAATTCTTTGAGATGAACAAAATTTACGATCTCTTAGCTAAGCTAAAAAGAAAGAAGACCCAAAAACTAACATCAGTGATAAAAAAGGACACACTATAATTGATCATTAGAGAACATAAAGAAATACACACAAAACAATTGATAATCTATGGATCAGGGAGATAGCTCAGTAGCATAAGGTCCTGCATTCTATTCCTGGTATAAAAAGATAAATAATGATCATCTAAAAACAATAGAGAAATTCTTGGACAACTATACTTTATAAAGACTGAATCATAAACAACAGAAAAACAAAACAAAATAATAATAAATAGTAAGATTGAATTAGTAACAGTCTTCCATCAAAGAAAAGGTCAGGAGCTTGTGGTTTCTCTATTGAGTTCGTTGAATCATATAACGAAAAAATACTGCCAAAACTTCTTAAATTATTTCAAAATAAGAGCAGTTTCTTCCAAAACACGTTCTATAACGCTAACAATATCTTAATACCAAAATCAAAAAAAGAAAACATACACAGCGAGAGAGGCAAGACAAGGTGGAACTAAAGATGAAATCCTTGATGGGTGGAGATGTTAAAATTCTCAACAAAATACTAGCAAACAAAGTGTCACTGTACATTAACAAGGATATTCAGCGTGAACAAAGAGAATTGCTCCTAGGTATATAAGGATGGTTTAATGCATTCAAACCTGTAATTACATCATAACACATCTATAAGCAAAGAAAACAATATGATCATCTTAGCCAATGGACAAAAGGCATCTTATGAAATTCAATACCCTTTTGTTATGGCTTATGTCTAGTTGTCCCCCCAAAGCCTCATGAGTTAGGGGGTGGGCACTTCTAGAGTTTGAAACTTGATCCATAATCCCTGGGATTATAGGTTTTAGTACTGATGGGATTATGGGTCAAGGTACTTCTGGGATTATGGGTGTAGCCTAAGGTGCAGGCCGAGGTGGAGAGCCTGAATGTAATATAAAGAGAGACAGAGAGACAGACTAGAGCTGTTGTTGCTCTCTGCTGCCCTGTTTGGTTGGCTGCCTCTGCCATCATTTTGCTGCTGTTCTGCCGCTATGAACTGGATGCTCTCTGCCCTGTTCCACTCAGCCTTGGGCCAGCTGAATATGCACTGAAACCTCCAGTAACTGTGAGCTAGTAAACCTTTCCTTCCTTCATTTTGAGTGTTGGATATTTGTCCCAGCAATGAGTAAAAGGTAACTAAAACAACTTTCATGATAAATTCTTTGAACAAATTATGTAAAAGGAGAAACACTTCGACATAGTAAAGCCTGTAGAGCATATACAATACTGAGTGAGGAAAAGCTGAAAGCTTTTTTAAAATGTGGAACAAAACAAGGATGCATATATTTAACACTTTTATTAAACGCTGTGCTAAGTGTAAACCATAGCAAATAGGTAAGAAAAAAAAAATGCAGAAAGGGGACCAAGTTGGAAAAAAATAAAAATAAAAGGATGTTAAACTCGTCCTTGCAAATGACATGATTTCATACATAGAAAACCTGCAAAACTACACACAAAAAATCACTACAAATAATAAATGAAATTAGCAAAGTAATGGGACACACATTCTGCAAAAGAAATCAGTCATGTTCCTATACATCAGTAAAGAATTATCTCAAAAGAAATCAGGAAGGTAATCTTACTGATAACTTAAAAATACTTAGCAATAAACTTAACCAAAATAGTAATAGAGCTTTACAACAAAAATTGTAAAACACTAGTGAAAGAAATAAAAACACAGACATACACAGGAACAATTCCAGTGAATCATCTGGAAGAACCAATATCACTAAAATGTCTATACTACTGAAATCCATACTACCGAGTCAGTGCAGCCCCTAGCAAAATATCAATGACATTCACCAGAGACTATTAAAAAGTCCACAAATACATAATGAAAACACACACACACACACACACACACACACACATCCAAAGCAATCTAAATAAAAAAGAACCAATCAGGCAGCATTTTACAGCCTACACAAGATCAAGACACATGATAAAGTTACAGCAGTCAAGACGGCATGGTAATGGCATAAGAACAGAATCATGGATCAGTGGAGTAGAATCAAAAGTCAACCTATGTGTCTATGGTCAACAGAACTTCAACAAAGGGATCTGAAAACCTAAGGCTTCTAGCTGTCTACACACTGGCAGTAAAACTAGACCCCTAGTTCTCACTATTTACAGAAGCAATTAAAATGGATTATATATATAAACTTGAGACTACGAAACTACTGAAACAAGTATAGCTGAGGTGATTCTATACCTTCTAAAGGGCATGAACTTCTTAAACAAAAATCTAAAGCCACAAGCAGAGTAAAAATGAATAAACAAAATTTCATTAATCCCAAAGGTCAACCAGAGGGGTGGGGAGATAGCTCAGTAGAATAAGAACTTGCCTGCCAAGCACAAGGACCCGAGTTTAATCCCGGTTCTCCAAAAGGTCAGAGAAGGATCAGAGTGAGGGAAACAGTAACTACAGTAAAGAGACAGACTGAAGAACAGGAAAACAAAGTATTAAAAACTATATATCTGAAGAGGTTGACAGCCAAAAAATGCAAGAAATTCCAACACTCAACAGCAAAAAGAAAATCCTCTCAAAGTAAAAATGGCAATATCGTTTAGTAAGACACTTATCTAAAGAAGACATTCAAAAGTCCAATAGGTACATGAAAACCACGATGAAGAATCACTCATTCCATGAAGAATGGGCATTGTCAAAAACACTAAAGATAACAAATGATAGAGAGGAAAGAACCCTTATGCACTCTTGTATAACTGTAAGTTAGTCATTTCCATCATGGTAAAAGTCCATTGTTAGGGACTTTTCTCAGCAAACTAAAACTAGAGTGACCACCTGACCCCACATCCTCACTACTGGGCACGCAGCCAAAGGAAATGACATCATCATGTTGAAACTGTTCCGCACAGCCAACAAACACAAGCAACCCAAAAGTCCCTGATGAATGGTTAGAGAAAAAAACAGTACCTACCCATAATGCAATACTACATGGCCATAAAAATGAGATCCTATCATTTTGACAGGATGAATGGAAGCAAAGGTCATTGTATTGAAATAAACCAGGCACAGAGAGACACGTTCCACATGAATTCACTCGCAAAATCGAGAACAGGAATTTGGAGTACAATGATGGTAGAAAGCGTGTGGGGTAGGGGGTGACAGGAAAAGCTTGATCAGTGGTGCTAAGTTACAGCTTGGTGGGGCTACGGAGTTCTTGGTGCTGCTGGGCAGGAGAGCACCTAAGCAGAGTAATGAGGATGTAGCAACAAACACATCCTCACATAATTATACACACACACACACACACACACACACACACACACACACACACACACTACCCAAGTACTAGAAGACAGAGCTTTGAACATTTTTTATCACGGAGAAACATCTGAAGAGATAAATATACTTGACCCGATTTGAACACTGTATAGCATATGTGTGTGTGTGTACATATGTGTATCTTCCTTTAATATATAAATGTTTATGTTGTTTTATGTACTATTAAAATAAATTTAATGTAATGTCTTTGATGTTTCTTAAATAATAACAGTAAAAGGTGAAAAGGGTCATAAGAAAGATAAATTATTGGGTTTCATAGATACAGGGGAAAAATAAATTCTACATGTGAGCTTAACAGTTGTAAGGTTGGGCTGGGAAGACAGCTCAGTGGTCTAAACACCTTCGTGGCAAGTGCAAGAACTCAGACTGATTCCTGGTACTGCATGCTATGCTGGCCCTGGAACTCCAGGTAAGCCATGCTGGTCCCAAAGCTGAGCATGGTAGCACAAGCCTATAATCACAGCACTGGGGATGCTGAGGCAGGAGGATCAGTATAAGTCCAAGCTGCATAGTAAGACACTGTACCAAGTACATACATACATACATACATACAAAAATTTTTTTTTAAAGAATTGTCAAGCTAGGACACACTTATAAGTAAACAAGCACATCAGCTGAGCTACGAAGAGTTTTCCCATTCTTTCTGAAAATGTGGAGTGTGTGGGTGTTATGCAATCACTCAGCATGGAGATGAATAAACATTAAAATAGCTCAATGTCAGCGGGCAAAGCAGAGCAGACACAATGTCAAACCGTAGTAATTGACATTTGACGCTAAATTTGTTTGCCTCCAAACTACAATCACTGCAGCTTATAAACATCTTTTGCCTGCTTGCTTTCATCCTGGTCTAACTCAGGAAATCTGGAACCAATTCAGTAATTTTCAATGTTTAAAATAGATTACTTTATGGGTAACTAAAATGAAACTCAAAGAAGTTAATTGCAACATTTCAGAGCCTCTCACAGTAAAATACACATCCTTGGGGATATTACTTTGCTATTTCCACTTGCCACTAAGAGGTTTTCATATTTCCATAATTTGTGGTAGTTAAGTATCATTTCTAGCCCTGGAATCATTATGCAGTGAAAAATCATTTTAGTTATAAAAGATCCATTATTTCCAAGAGCTTTTATAATTCACAATCATCAGATTGAATTTATTGAACAAAGTTATTTCTAATAGTATCAGAAGTAATTTCAAAATTGCTGTTTCAACTTCAAGTTGATGTTCAATGACTTTTGTATTTCTTTATTTGGATCAGTTTTGGTTTATGTTTTAAGATTCTTTTAGCCTATTCCTTACTGTTATCGAAAAGTAATTATCTTAGAACAGGAAGGGATTACATTCTTTTGTACAATACATCTTAATTGAAATGGAAACCCAGCATGGTACCACTGTGGTAATACTGACATCTCAATCAGCAAAGAGGTTACTTAGACATAGCAAGCCTGCTGAGAAGATGCCACAACGGAACTGCATGCTCTCTGTGGGGGAAAAGAAACACACTATTCTTAAATTTTATGCATTCACCAACTACTGCCCAAATTGACAAATGGACAGACTTTTTCAAGTATTGCTAAAGTAGCTATATTTCTCTGCTCTAATTTCAAATACCTGACAGCTATTTTCATCCTTGCAAAATAATGTTCAATCTTACAGGCCACTTACAAGAATTAGGAAAATAATGAGAAAGGTGTTTTGAAGACTCTAGCATCATCAATGAACAAGCCTGCAGAGATGTCAGACCTAATAAGCGTGTTCTGCTGCTCCCTGTTGAATGTATGTGTCTGAGTATTTCCTTCCATACAACATCTATGGTAGTTCTAGGAAACGCACCCTCCCACACTCCATCAGAAAGGTCTTCCTCACAAAGACATAAATCCTGCCTCTTTCTCTCTTAATCTTTGAGCCAAAACTTTTGTTGCTATCTACGCCATCAAGTAAGCATCCGCCACCCCCACACATTTCTAAGCGAAAACATTTTAAAAGTTTGAACACAATCACTGGGACTGTCTTCCCTGCACGTCTTTCAGAATAAGCATTCCTTTATTCAAACCGCAGAGCTTCTACTCTTTACTTCAAGACCAAAGTCCTCCTCAAATGCATAGCTGGCTACCTGATGGGCCAAAATGTAGAACTGGAAGGTTACATTACAGTTTGCTTCCACCAGAGAAAAATACAATACTACTAGATGGAATCACACGAAATTGCCAACACAACCATAACCGACCTACAGAAATGACAATTTCTTATGGTTCAACATAATAGCTTTGTATTCCTTGAGGGAAGGCCTACACACCCATCAGTGCATCCTCAGATTGCATTAGCCTTTTAGCATCTGCGCAACACGTTCGCCTCACATTGGGCTGGAGGCCAAGTCAATCTCCTTGATCATTTTCCCATCCATTACTGAGCTTGGGCAAAGCATTTCACAGAATTTTACAATGAGTGATTTACCTACTTGCTCCTTGCTTGGTGTTTTTGTTGTTGTTGTTCCATTTTGTTTTGTTTTTGTACTTGCATAAGCTTAATTACAGCATTTCCTATGTGCTGCACACTACCAGCAGGTCATACTTGATACTCAGAAGAAATATATGGGCTGGAATCATCACCATTCCTCATGGTGGCGTTGGGGAAATGGAATCACTGAGAGGTCCAGTACACACCTGTAAGCTCTGCTTCACCCTAGTTCTCAAAAGAAACCTGGCTTACTCAGATGATTTTGTGGAGAATTAAGTAGCACTGGGCATTTCACGATTGTGCCCCGTCTCTATTACCGGCAATTTCACTTCGCTGGTAAGTGCTACCCAGTGCAGGTCTCTTGCATCTGTACTCCCTCTCTACTCCTCCAGAACATTCTGTCATTCTTTAACATTTTCAACTGCTTTGTAATGCTCAGTGTCAAAATGCCCTCTTCACGAGTGATAGGATTAGCATGTTTCCCCGGAAGTTCTTGTGTTGGAAACTGAATCCCCAAATTAGAGGTGTTGAATGGTGGGACTTCTAAGAAGTGCTTAGGTCAGTGTCATGGGGACAGATTAATTCCACTATCCGAGGAGTGCGTTTGTTATCAGGGCAGTGGCTACTGAGAGAAAGAGGCATGGGTGAGGCCGGCGTCCACCCCACCTACTGCTGTGCTCTCCTCCCCTTCTGCTTTCCAGCTTGGGACGAAGCCCTCGGGCCCTCGTGCTTCCATCAGTTTACTCATTCCCCGGGGTTCTGTGGTAACATGCAGCCTATGAAGATCACCACCACCCCTTCCCCACCCCCTGTCAGTTTCTACCCATTCTCTACAACTCTGAGTCTAACTTTTCATTACTGTGTAAATTTTTAAGTTGCTCCTATCTTCCCTTTGACTGCCAATGCTTCCTAGTCCTTCAAAGAGGGAAAAAAAAAAAAAAAGTAAACTATTTTGTTTTATCACCATTTTATTTTCATAGTGTGCCACTTTTTAAAACAATTAACCTGTGCTTCCTACTTGTATTTTTTTCACACTCAAGTTTAGGAAAAAGTACTAACGTCCCTGCAGCTGACATAAACGTATAGCCCGTGTCTAAGGTAGTGGTTGGAGTCAGAAAAGGATTGTGCATTTTATGGTGCATTAAGTGCACACAGCCTAAAATTCTAGGTAGTTTTGGTCAAGTTAAACATTCTGTACTTGTTTCCTTCAAATAAAATAAGAATTACACCAGCATCCAGCCTCTCAAGGATATTGCAAAAGCCTCAGTAAGTGAGCAGGACTGCAACCAGTAGTGAACCATTACTATTATGACAGAATTTGTACCTTAGGTAAGCAAGTTACATTTTAGCTCTTACACAATGTAGAAGCCTGAGGAGTTTTTCAAGCAAGTAGGGGCTGAGCCTACTCATCAGCGCCAACTCAGTGTGAGCCTCTAGGCCTAATCCTGAAATATATTACTGTCCAAACTCCCCTTATCCAATGAAGACGCAAAGCGCCTTATCATTAGGAATTTACACTAGATGGTTTACACCTTGGTATCCCCCCAAAGACTCAGGAACTTGACAGGTGGGACTTGGGGTGATGACTGGATCACAGGGTCATGGTACTCCTTAGAGGATCAATCAACTGATGGGTTTGTAGCTAACTGTAGGGCCGGCCAGATAGTTTATCAGACTGAAGTGCCAGATTAGGGAGAGCCCTGCAGCCAGGATGCCATCCTCTGAGCGCCATGTTGGCCCCACCCCCAGGGTACACTGAGATGTCGATTGACACTAGTTGTGGTGGCACGTGAATGCAATCCCAGTGCTTGGGACAGGAGAATCACTGGGAACCCAATCTGTGTTCTGAGACCCTGTAGACCCTGTACTAAATAAATAAAAAAGTAAAATAAAATATAGGAAAATATGATGTTGGGAGGGGAAGCTCGGTCAGCAGGGGTGGGTCCTTGCAGGCACAGCCGGGAAGGGTGCTACCTGGCTCCTCCCCGCTTTATGCTCTCTGCGTCCATCCTCAGCAACCATGTGAGCAGCTGTCCTCTGGTCTGTGCCCCTGGGAGGCTCTCCTGTCTTATAGCCACAGGCCTAAGGGCTGGAACTCCTCCACACTGGGAGTCAAAATAATCTCTCTTCCTTTCCATGGTTGGGTCACTGCATCTCAGTGAAGAGAAAGTGACGGAGACAGTGCAGACGCTTGTGGCTGTACTTATCTTGGCTCCTCCTTGGTTCCTAAAATGATGACGCTGTTTACTGAGAGCTCCTGGGAAATTCTGAGCCCCAAGCAGTCAGCACCGGCTCAGTAAGAGCAGCCATGGGCCTTCTGATGGGGCAACTGGACAGCACATGACAGGAGGAAGTTCAGCTTTCAGCAGGCTACAGGAGTGATGAGACAAAAGAGGGAGAGATACGGACACCAACTCAGGAGGTGACTAAAGAAAGAGGCTCCTGTGAAAGTCCTTGCTCCGCTTTATCTTGTTCATAGAGGAATTCATAGGGCTGGAAAACGGATGACTCAGTGAGAAACTTCGAGAAGGAGACACTTAGATGACTGCAGAATGCTTTTATCTTTTGGCCGGCAGTGCTCTTAGCCATATGTGCAGCAAACGTGAGGTGGCCACACGGTCAGGCTGAAGAGTCCACACTGGATCCTCACAGCTTGAAGTCATTCCCAATAACCATGTGTGGGTAAGTGGAAGCAATCGGACACGATGCTACAGTTGAGGTTAAACTTCCTCCAAAACCCAGTTATGCAAGGTTGTGGCCCCCAGGGTGGTGCTCTTGGAAGTGGTAGAACCCCTAAGACACAGTGCCTGCTGGTGCTGTAAGACCATGGCCCTCTTCTTAACTCTCTTCTGCTTCGTGATAATAAACTCAGTGCCTCGCTTCACCCGACACCCCTCTCATAACACGCATCCTCTCTCAAAGCAAAGGGGCCAACCAATCATAGTTAAAAACCCCTAAAACATGAGCCAAACTAAAGCTTTTCTCTTCATCAACAGATTCCCTCAGATATTTGTTACAGTAACAGAAAGTTACCACAAGACTTCAAAGGAAAGCCCAGCATGCAGGCAGTGAGCTGCTGAACACAGAAAATAAAAGCCTTCTCTGTCGCTATGTACCTGGTGAAGAAACCTTTGGAACTGGTCTACAGGGGAAAATGTAAGAGTTCCGAAGAGTAAGTTGGGGAAATGTCAGAAGTGCTGCACACCAGCTTTAACGAACGATTCAGGTCTGGATGTTGACAAGGGTGCAGGTGATCACAGCTACTCCAGTAACGCCCAAGATGGAAATGAACTGACAGCCATCTTTGAGATGCCACAGCAAAGAATATAGATGGTTTCTTGTCCATGCCTTGAGACTCTTGAGAGGCTGAGCTTAGAGGTGACAGGTTAGTTTATCAGCCAGGAAATTTCAAGGCAACAGAGTAGTCAGACTGAAGCATAGCCCTTATGGCTGCTTCTAGCCAAATTTAAAGTAAGAATCAGGAGCAAATTGGAGCAGATCAGAAGGGTTCCCAAAATGTGCAGCTTGGCCAGAAAATAAGGTACCTGGGGAGACCCAACCAAGGAGGGTGCAAAGATTTACAGTGATTAAAAAAAAAAAAAAAAAAAAAAAAAAAAAGCCAAGTTCTTTTTCACCAGGATAAGAGCAGACATGCCAGAGGGCATCTCAAAAGCCTGCAAGGTTCCCCATGTAACACAGGCTTCGAAGCACAGAAATCAAACTTACTTTAAAGAACACAAGACAGCAACCTGGTCACCTTCCACTGCCAGGACCCACTAGCAAATCATGTCCTCAGAACCGTGCATGGCTCGGAATGCCCCTAGTACTGCTCCATCTGACAGCAGACCTTGGCATCATCTCTGATTCAGGCTCAGGCAGGCTAAAAGCCAGGGTTATGGGATAATGGAGGCTTCCACAGGCTTCAAAGGACAGCGCTGCATGCCAGCAGTGAGCTGCAGGAAGCAGTTTTGGACCTGGAGCTGTGGTGGTAAAATGAGCGCCACTGCAATGCTGACCCAGGGAGCTGGGGATGCTAGCAGCATGTGGCAAGCATGCGAGGAGAGACAGTCCACCCACCTGGCGGTGTGCAACCCACAATCCCATAGGCCTGGGGCTACTCAGCCCCCGGGCCCGTGTGCCTCGAAATGCCTGCCATGGAGATCTAAGACGTAATGTTTGCCCTCCTGAGTTCAGTTCTTGCTTTGATCCAGTGCCTCTCTGTTCCTCTAGCGCTCCCTTTGGGGATGGACTGTTCCCCTCTGCGCATCACGGCATTTGGGTGTAGGCGTCTCCCAGTTTCCTGCTGTGTTGTTACTACAGAGGCTCGTGGCTAACTCTGCCTTGTGTCTCAGAATAGAATTTGGACTCAGCCTCTGAGTCAAGGCGAAACACCTAAGATTCTGGACGTTCTGCAGATGAACCAAATGCATGATGCACTGTAAGATGGGCATGAGACTTCGCTGCACAGCAATGGAGTGCTAGCAGGTGGACCTCACATGTCCCCATGTTTTAAAGATGCAGTGCTACCCAGAGCAAGGTAGGTAGGACCCAGTGGGAGGTCCTTGAGTCAGTCAGGAGACAGTGAGACCCCAGGCCCCACACTGAACTTTTTTACTTCCTAGGGAAAAGGTAAAAAGCTTTGCACTGTCCCAGGGTCCTGCCATGACGCACTATCTTCCAAAGGGCCAAGGAATCATGGCCCGATCCTCTAAAGCTGCGAGCCAAAACCATCTTTCTCCTGTTAAACCAGTGTTAGCTCATGTACGTGTTACATACACGGCAAGGGGACCAACAGATAACACAGTGGGGCTCAGTATCCCGGGGACCCACAGACGCAGCACCATAGAAGCAACTTGTGAGCTGTTCCTCCCTCCTGTTCTGAGGGCCAATTACAGATGATTTATGCTAGCACTCCTGCTTACAACTGAGACACATCCATAAAGTGGCTGGCACAAAGCAGTTTCTGACAATAGCACAACTCTCTCCAGAGAAATCTAGCCAGAAACTGTAACCTCATTAAAACAAAGCACTTGCCTTCCTGAGACAACCTGCAGATCCAGCCAGACAGAAATGCCTTGATTTTTAATTTTATTTTAATATGCTCTCCCACCCACCTTCCAGCAATCGGCCCTCCATGTGCGCATGGAGGAACTCTAAAACTTCAGCTAATTAAAATAATATTTCAGCCTTTTTGCCTTTGTTTCACAGAACAATGTATACTGTGTTTGTGTATGGAAACTGGGTATCTACTTTATTTGCAAACTCTGGAAAGTATTTACAGGTGGTATCTGACATCAAGTACGCCCCTTAAAATGCTTTTATGTGGCATTTTATCAAAATCAACAGTTTGACCTCGATAGGGAGATAAGGCCCACAGAATTAAATTGTACATGGAACCCTGTCAACCAGATTACACTACATGAGACCTATGTTTAGCTGAGGAGAGAACAATCTAGAATATTTACTGAGCTTGTACATGAACTATTCATATTTCAGCGTTATAAAAATAAAACACAAAAATAACCTTCATAAAATGAAAACTGAACTCAACTGCTGGGTTGAGAAAGACAACAAGAACCAAGGGAGGTTCACGCTGCAGTAACTTCCGCTGAATCTTCCAGCAGTTATTTTAAAGATATCTTTATCTTACCTCTCTCCATTCTCTATTCCCAACTCCTTGTACATACAACACACAAACTACAAGAGAAGAAAAACATGTGCATATAAATCACAAGATAAGACCACATGCAATTTCCTTTTCAGCCATCAAAGCTACATTAAAATTAAATGTCTGATACTGAGCCATAGCTTTGTAGGAAAATTGCAGTAAATCAGCAAATGATTAAACGGTGTTTTAGAGAAGCAAAAATGAACAAATGATCCCAGATCTTTAGAACTTAATATGTATCTAGTAATTACCAATAGTTAATCTACATTATGCTACAGATGTAATTTAAAAAAAAAAATAGCTTAATGCACCTGCAAGCAGGCAAAGGGGCCAGGGATTCAATCCCTGGGCCTGCTGTGCCGGCCCCACCCCCGGGGGCGCTTTTGAGACTGGGCATGGTGGCATGAGCCTGTAATCCCAGCTCTTGGGAGGCTGTAAACAGGCAGATCACTATGAGTCTGATCTTGCAGTGAGATCCTGAAGACCCTGGAGATCCTTCCCAAAAATACAAAAAAAAAAAAAAAAAAAAAAGCTTTATGATTTGGAACAATTCAATTAAACTCTTAAGGGTTAAGGGGGTTAAGGGCTGTGAACAAAAGGAAAGGAAGGGTCCCGTCCTCCTGACAAAGGAGCCCCAAGAACTGTTTTTAATTTCTTTAGCCATTTATTTATTTATCTATTTATTTATTTGGCACAGTGCCTCACTACACAGCTCAGACTCCTAGTGATCTTCCTGTCTCGGCTTCCCCACCATGCACCACCAAAGCCAGTTTCAGTGGCTGGCACAGCGGCACAGCATGTGGTACCAGGAATTGAACCCAGGTCCTTACACTTGCCAGGTAGGCACTTAGAGACAGAGTTATCTCCTCAGGCCAATAATTTTTAATACCAATCAAGTATAATGCCTTTTCCCTAATGATTATTTCAAGACTATTCCATCACCTGACAAAGAACTCTCCTTACTCTTAAGCCACACCGTTTCAGACATCTGCAGAAATGCAGAGCTCCTGGACATTCATGTCTAAATGTCACAAGATTTGAGAACAATGATCTGCATAAGTAATTCAGTTGGTTTGCAATTCAAATTACCCTGTTCCTCTTAAGTTACCTCCAATTATTAAATAATCTAAGAATCAAAATAATTCAGTTTATCACAGAAGATATATATAAACCAAAGGCACATAAAATTAGGTGCAATAAAGTTTCCACTTCTGAAACAGAAAAAGAAAAAGTAATGCTCTGTGACTGCATCACTGCTTAAAAAATGATGGGCAACTAGGGTTGTCTCTTAAATAATATTGCTATTGTGTGGCCATCCTATGAGCTTTCCATTTCAAAGTGAATTGTCCTACACTGCAACTGTCTGCATTTCTTCCTTTTCTCAAAAGGCCTAAGCACCTCACTCTTTAGCCACAATGTCATCAGTCATACGGACAGCACGCCAGGCTCAGGAAGGACTATGAATGAATTCCACACAATTTTTTCAAAATCAAGTAAATAAAACAAGGAGACTGTTTCAAAAAGCAAGAAACATACTTACTTGGATCAGATTTAGAAAACGTGTCTCTGTCAAGAAGATTCCTATTGAACAGAACAGAAAATGTTAGGTTAGCAGGCTGCCAAAATGTGTAATTTACATAAATGTGTAAGATGTATAAATATGTCCATGTATGCAAGTGAACATATACACACACACACCTGCAAACACATGTCTGTCTAGCTAGACGAAATTTTCCTAAAGGTTTGACTACACTGGATTTATTCAAAGGAAGCTGGGGGCGGGAGCAGCCCACTTCCTCAGTCTTGCACTAC
>PVJA010015573.1:0-20244 GCA_004027025.1 Myocastor coypus
GGGGAACAAATGACATTAATTTAGAGTATAAATCATGCATATTGTTACATAATAATTTCAGCAATTAATTTTTGTTATGGAGCTGTTTCTCATATACTTGCTTCTTGTTCTGTGGACTCTGAGAGCTGGGTATTGCCACTTTTGAACAGTTGGTGGCTCCAATGCTTTGCAACTGTTTTATAAATGTGGTGCCAAGATAAGATGCTCACTTTAAACTGTTCAAAACATAATTTGAAAAAAATTCATTCAAGTAAGTATTTTATATTTTGCCAGAAATGAAAGGTTATATCAAATAAGTTATACGAGAAATATTAATCCTAGCATGCTTCAGCCTGCATAATACAGTGTGAATACTTATTAGTACCTTTGCCACTAAATATACTTAAAGGACCTAAAATATTCCAACAAAAATATTATGTGAACCACAGCAGTTTTTAATTTTTAAATTTCCTACTAGTCACATTTCAAAATAATTGAGAGGAATGAGTGATCAATATTAGTAATATACTTTATCTCAATATATGGTTTTTATCATTTCAATGCATAAAGTTAAAATTATTGGAGTTCAATTTCAGGAAAATTAAATAAAAACAAATTATTGATTGATTATTTTATATGCTTTGTGTTTTGATATGAAGTTGCAAACCAATGTGTGTTTTATACTCGCAACATACTTTGCACTGGCAATATTTTAGCTTCTCAGCAGCTGCACGTGGTTTAGTGGCTATTGAACTAATGAGTTCGGATCTAAAGGGACAAAGGACAATCTTTCTAGTCAGTGTTGTATAAAATTACCTGGAAAGTAAATGAATACATATTATTGCACTAATTTTGTTCCTAAAGTTGGGGCTCTTTTCCCACAGAAAAATATCCAGAATACCTGGTTCATAATTTTGATGAAATAGAAATAAAGACTATAGCTTAGCTAGGTGCATATTAGTACTGTGGTAATGACATTTCTGTTTTTATTTATTTCTTTAGTGGTACTAGGAATTGAACTCAGGACCTTGTACTTGCCAGGCAGGCATTTATATCACTGAGCTATGTCCACTACAGATGTTTCTAGATTCTTGTATTATTAATGGGTTCTTAGGTTTCTCTTAAATCACTAGTCCCCTAATATTTCAGACACTTTGTACAGTTTACCCATACTTGACTTCCATTTATGATTCCCTTTACACTTCTGCAATTTCCTTTATGTATTCTCGTATTCAGTAATTATAAAGTCTTCTGTACTCAATGAAACATCCTTCACAGTTATCATCTGGGCTATAAAGTGTTTGGCCTCAGGGGCAAAACTAGCTGGGGTTTTGTCTGTCCTGATGTTATCACTGAATAGTACTATGTTTTGTTTTTTCGGGACTGGGGTTTGAACTCACAAGCTTATGCTTGCACTTGCCAGGCAGGCACATCTCCCCAGCCCCTGATTAGTACTATGAATCTGGACTAGTTATATACTCCTATGCCTCATGTAGTATCTAACATGCGAAAAAATATAATATGCTGCTCATGGCTCATAATGAAGATTAAATCAGTTATGCTAACACAAGATATCTACCTCATAGGAAATACTGACCTACACATCTGAGTTGACTGTGTGGTTTCTGTATAATGTCCAGCATCCTCTCTCATCAGTTCTACAATACTTGACAAAATAAAGTGACTTGAAACTACACCATTGCTTTTGGGGAGGGGGCATGAGTCACTCATCAGAGAATTTTTCATATATATACAGATAATGTAATAAAATATACCCACGCTCAGTGTTGCTCTGAATAGAGTACAGGATTGCTAAGTGTTTCACAAAGGGAGTGCAGAGGAAGCACAGAGACTGGGGCACATATTTCTAAACACTATTTTGGAAAGTATAATTTCACTCCCCTGTCTTTATTGTATAGGATCCATTTTTTTGCTTGAAAGGTAAAAATTCAACTTTTAATTGAGTAGTCTGTAAATCAGCACAGCATAACTGCTGCATAATTATCACATGCTAGGTGTTAGGTTGTGACATTGGGAGAGCAGAGAAAGAGGAAGCATCTAGGGAGCTGAGAACAGTATGCTAGTTTTCAATTTGGGGGAGTAACCTCAACTTACTACTTCTTAGAAACTGAACATATTTTTGAAGGTAGTTAAGTGTTTGTTATTTTCTCAATTATGAGCCAGTTTTTCACACTATAAAAATCTAGAACATCTGGAAAAATGGATAATCCATACCATCTGCTGCTGTCTAATTGAAGACTAATCATCTGGGGATGAAAACCATAAGTTGGTAATAATGCCAAAAACAGCTACTAGAAAAGTATTTGTGTAATCATCATATCTGAGACTCTTTGAAATATTTTTAGGTTTTAAAGAGAATACAAAAACTAGTAATAAAAAACTTTAGAAACAATACAAAATTTGACTAAACAATATGCTAAAAATTCAAATATATATATAGTTAATGTGCTTAGTACCGGGTCTATAGGGCCTCACCAAATAGATCAGATTCATCATGATCCTTCTGTTTTTAGCCTCTCGAGTGCGGGTAAACAATACTTGTTGTATGGCATATCATTGTCTTCAAATTATTTATTCAGATTACTAGATATAAGAATGTTAAATTGGTTAAAAATTTCACAGAATGAAAAAGACAAAAACAAGCATTAACTTAGTCCAGCAGAAGACAGTAGTATAGTTATAAAAGCTATCCTGTGAGTATCTGAGATTTCAATTGATCAACATTTACCATATGTGTCCACAGATCTACCTCTGGATAGCAATAATCTTTAATAAATTGGAAACTAAAGACATTATGATGGATATTACATACAGTAATTTAAGATGAAATTGTATGCTGATGATATGCTGTTTGTATGTTTTAATTCTCTGCATATAGCTACAATGAATTAATTATATCTATGTACTCAGTAATGTTCAGGAACCCAAGATCTTTTATCTCATTTACTTACATACATTTGAGTCTATTATATTCCTTAAAGCTATAGTTTTCCTATTGTAGCTCACAGAAGTCACTGCAGAATGGACACTCTATGGATAGCTGAAGCTTATATTAAGATGAAGGTACTAAGATTCACAAACGATAAATTCCAGAAAGTTTCTGAAGGAAAATTGCTGACAGTAGTCCCCTTTGTCCTAGGTAATGTGTTCCAAGACCCCAGTGAATGTCTGGAAGCACATGTAGTTATCAACCCTATGGTTTAATATCTTTTCATTGGAAGCATTTACCAGGCATTGTGACTTTAACTTTTGCAGTTTGAGATGTGACAGTAAGAATAGAATGTAGTTATTTTTCCTTTTTTACAATTTCATATATGAAAGATTTATTCTTAACATAGAACTTATGAGCCTTAAAATACATCTTTTTTCTGTCTTTATAGAGAACTTTAACCTGTTCATGTAAAGGAAGTGTTTTATGGTTTCTCCTTGATATATCCCAATTGTCAGTATCACTATTCCTACATTTTGGGATTATTACTAAGTAAAATAAGAAGTACTTGAACAGGAACACTATGATTCTGAGACAGTGGGACTGGGACTAAGTAACTAACAGGCAGGTCGAATAGAGTATGAATAAACTGGATCAAGAGCATGATCCATAGCCTGGGAGGGAGGGTTCATCATAGTCTTCAGAACGGTATGTCTTTTAAGAAGGAGAATGTGTCTATTTCTGGAATTTTCCTTTTACTATTAATAGATGATAGTTGATCTCAGAAAACTGAAGCTGTGGAGAATAAATCCACAGATAAGAGGTCATATCTCTGCAAAGACTGATTACATATAGATATTAACATAATGAGTAGCAGTGATATAAAATAATAAGGTGGTTTATTTGATCTGAAATGTTGGGTAATAGGTGAGGCATTTGGAAAAGATGGTTTTCTTCATCTTCTTGATAAGACTCTAGTTATTTGGAGACTGAAAGGCTGATAGATTCAAGCTTTGAAGATGCTTTGTGAAAGCCAGCAGGCAGCTCTAGATGGACTGATGTAAGCAGAAAGCAGAGCCAACACATTGTTCAGTAACATACATTTATTTTCATTTTGCTGCAACTAGGTGGCTACACAACTCTCCATAACAGAACTCCATGGCCAGTGAGGTCAGGTAAATTCTTTGATGGTATTCAAAGTATATTTTAATCATGTTTTCTGCTTCTAAGTAAAATATGATGGTAAATTTGAAAAAAAATAGGTTTCAAATAATTCACTTACACATATTTTCACTATGGAGATACTGCTATAGTTTTTATCTGGAGCTTTGCAGATTAACTAGAAAAACAAATGAAAGTAAAAAAATTGAAGTGGTTTTTCCTTGACAAAATTTATCTTTCTCAAATTGGAAGGGGATCAAGAGAAGTGGAGAGGGTGGGAAACAGGATGGAAAAGAAATCAACATATGTGATGTGCACAGGCGAGCTCCACAGACACAGTGAAAACATTATGGCCTGAAAAGCTGTGTGAGTAGAAAAGAAAAGAAATTTTTAAATGGTTACGTTAGTTCGTTTTAAGGAATTACATTTTCTTAGCTTGTTTTGTCAAGAGACTTTGTTTAAAACAAATCTCTCTCTTCCTACCTATAAGAAGCCTAAGAGGTTTAGTGGCAGAGAATCTGGAGGCTTTGAGAGTTGGTGACTACTGAAAGTGGAAGAAAAATTTTATTATATTCAGGGGTTGTTGATTTTTACCTGCTCCTCACTGGCTTGCTTGCTCTGAAAGTAATGTCATTAAACGTGAGTCCTTTGCTGAGATGTGTAAAAGCAAACACTGCAAACAACCTTATAAAAATTCTCTGGTCATATAATAAAATAATAGGAAAAATGTTTTACTTATTAGTAGTATCCAAATTAGCACATAAATACCATAAAATGACAATGGCATATACTTCTTGGTTCCTTTGGTATTTAGAAACAGTTGAACAGGTTTAATGTATATATTTCCAGTATTAACTGCTGACATTTACTCTTTTTTTTTTTTTTTTGCCAGCTCAGCTCCCATCTGAGGATCAGGACTGGCACAGCATGTAGTGCTGGGGATTGAACCACAGTCCCCTGAGCCTCCCTAAGCTTGCCTAAGCAGATGCTTTAGACTATTGAGCTATCTTGCCAGCCAGATACTGACTTGCTTTTGCTTATCCTGTGTCACCTCTGTGCCTTGCTGTTTATTGCAGTTTATTGGAGGGCTGGCAGATAGATGCAGAGGTCTTGAATATAGTAACAAGGGACATTTAGAGCCCAAGAAGCCAGGGACAAGAAGGTGGAGTGGGTTTCCTCCCATTTTTAGTAATCTGAAGGGCCCAGAGTCCTCCACATACCTATGCCCTGAAATTGCACTGAGCAGTCTTAATTAAGTTCAAGTCCCTTGTTTTGAATGTAGGGCATTTTTAGCACTCTTCCATTGATCTTCTTACATACTTCTTTTCTTTCATCTGATGTTGGGGAAGGTGAACTTTTTAAAATTTATTTATTTATTTGGTATAGGGCCTCATTACACAGCTCTGACTTGTAGTGATCCTACTGTATCAGCCTCCTCAGTGCTGGGACTACTGCCACCACACCTGGTTTTGGGAGCTGGGGCCATCATGGCATGTGGTACTGGGAAAATGAACCCAGGTCCTTGGGCTTGCCAGGCAGATGCTTTGGACTTTTCTTTTAAGGAAAATGTGGGATTTTATTTATATGGTGCATTTTCTTATAGCAGTTGTAAATTTGCAATATATTCAAAACCATCAAAAAGAAATAATTACTAGTAATAACAAGTTAGTGTATCTTTATTTTCCCTTTTCAATGAAATTTTTAGTGCACATGCCATTATTATCTATGCATGTTTTTACTAGGGCTCTTTCTTCAGAACATTCCTCAATCTTTTTTTTTACAACTTTGAAAACATAATTTTTGTCAACAACATTCTTTTCCATCATAAAGATGATGTGATATGTGGTTTGTTTTTATAAGAAGGACATGAAAGCCGGGTGTGGTGGCTCACGCCTGTAATCCCAGCACTCGGGAGGCTGAAGCAGGAGGATTGGTGTGAGTTCGAGACCAGCCTGGGCTACAAAAGTGAGCTCAAGGCTAGCCTGAACTGCATAGTGAGACCTTGTCTCAAAAAGACAAAAGAAAAAAAGAAAAAGAAGGACATGAATGTGTGCTTCCCAAACACTATTATTTTCAGTGTTGCTCTGTACCCAACAGTTTAGCATAAGGAGGTATTAATACTTCATTTTAAAGTTTCTGTTTGATTAACTTGCATTTTTCAATATGGTGGACACATGCTAAGATGCTGCAACAGGAACACGGCCTGCTTCTTTGGCCGTGGGTCTGGTGATGCTCTCTGGATACCCTGAGCACTTTGTGGTCTCTGCTGGTTTATGTGCCTTCTGAGTTGTAAGTTAGTTTTCAGAGCTAGGACTACATGTGATTCTGCCCTGCATTCCCAGCTCTGTACTAGGAATGGAGCCTGGGATGCAGGCGCTTTGAGGTGCAAATCAGCGAGGTGATTCAGCCAAACTGAGTAGAGAAAGAGGTCAGTGGGGCTTGGTCTGAATGCACGGTTCAGGTAATGTTTTCCTGATTCTGAGGACACAGTTCTGTGGTAAATGTGTACACAGGGGTGGTGACTGAGTCTAGGATGCTTATGTCTACACTTTTGCTCTGTGTAATCTTCAAGAAGTCAAAATAAGGAATATAGAATGCAGGGAATGTGTTTTGAAATGTGAGACTTTCAGTGTGACTTTTTCTGAAAGATAAGGTAATTGATAACAGATAAGACATAGTTGAAAATTTTATGTTATTTTGTGATTGTATAGGTTTCTTAAAGTGTCACTTGTATTTCTACTCCTTTGAATTAAAAAGATAAAGCAGTTTGGTAGAACAATAAATTATTAATGTGTATTTGATAAAATCTATAAGATGTAGATATTTCTCTGCAGGATACATAAATAGTTTTCCTCTTCATAAAGAGAAAGATCATTCTATGCTTGGTTTCCTTTTTATTTTTATTTATTTATTTACTTTTTTGTATTTTAGAGAAGGGTCTACAAGGTATTCAGGGTGTCACTACTAGATGAGATTCATAGTGATCCGCCTGTTTACAGCCTCCCAAGAGCTGGGATTACAGGTACGTGCCACCACTCCCAGTCTTTGGTTTCTATTTTTAATATGCCATGGTACAAGCAATCTAAGGTATAGATTTATATATGAGTACAATGAATGTTTGTGTGGTTTTAACTTTATAATTTTGTCAACATAATAATTATTTGACTAGCTTGTTAGTCTTATTTTGTTGTATTAAGAATAATTACATAAAAAAGAATAATTACAGTGTGGCAATGAAAGAAGTAGATAATATGACTTAAAATTGATAGTTTAAGTTCAGCTATCTATCCTCAAGTCCCTGAGAGATAAATATAAGATGTTAGTACTGTTACATCATCACCAGCCTTTCTACTCATGCTCAAGTGGAAGGAGCAAGAATATAAGGACCTATCTTTTAATTTACTTTCTAACAAGAAGATAGGCATGCCAGTCCAAGGATGGTAAGCTTTCGGGGCACTGCTCACAGCTCTTCTTCTCTCAGCATCCATCCAACACATACCAAATGTGGATGTAGGGGGCTAGAGCCTGTTCAGAATCTGAGGCAGGCTAAGACTGCCTTAAGGAAATAAGGCCTAAGCCCATGGTAACCTAAATAATGGTATATAATTAATCAACAGCTAGTTAGTGGCACAACCATGAGTCCCAAGTATCCTGAGGTGAGAGCACATAATGTGAGACAACAAAGCTGGAAATATTCTCTCAGTGAAGCTTGAATGGAGCCTCTGAAGAAGGAGAGGTAGAGAGGAGGCCTAGTTGATACTTTTTTTTTTTTTTTTTTTTTTAAATTAATTAATTTATTTATTTGTTCTTGTTTCAGAGCATTTCTTTGTTTATTCACTCATTTTTATGGCCGGCTCAGCCCGCCCTGAGGGCGGGGCTGGCGCAGCATGTGGTGCCGGGGTTCGAACCGCAGTCCCTGAAGCCGCCCAAGCTTTCCCAAGCAGGCGCTTTAGACCACTGAGCCATCCCACCGGGCCCCCCTAGTTGATACTTAAAAGTACAAACAAGCAAGGTGTACTTCAGGGGAAGCAAATGGTGGGATTTTCTGCCTGCGGAAACATAGTATTTAAATAAGAGTGGATTTATACCATAGAAAAGGAAACTCAGTAAGTCTACATGTTGAGCTTACATAGGCATTTTACTAAAAATGATTTGAATTTGAATATGACTTTAGCTAAGGCACAGGAATTATAATTTTAATAATCTAAGTAAAAATAATTTTGGTCTTCCCTGAACTGTATTAGAGGAAACACAACTGTAGATTGTAGAGTCTAGTTTGACATTCATCACTAATTTCTTTGTTTTTGTTATTTATTTATTCATTTATTTTGCAGGATCAGGGTTTGAACTCACGACCTTGCACTTGCCAAGTAGGCACTTGTGCCCTGGAGCTATCTCCCCAGCCCCTCCATCACTAATTTCTTTGAATGGAGTTAAGTTTGATACAAAAAGACTGATATGGGCCTGAAATAGAGGATGATTTAGATAAAAAGAGACACTAGGTCAGTGGTGGTGAACCTATAGCACACATGCCACAGTGGGCTGTTTGTTATGGAAAGTTCTGAAAGATTTACCATCAGGAACCAACATACAGAAGTGAAGCAGAAGTCAAATACATTCTCTGGGAGCCAAGGTAACAAACTAGGAGTTTAGTGAGAAAGGGTGGGAGAGTTAGAATAAAAAGCTAAACATAAGAGGGAGGTGGATAAACTTTGATTTGCTTTACATAAGGGAAGGAAAAGACATAAAATATTTGTAGTCAGCAAGGATGTTTTTATTAATTAAGACACACAGACCTCAGCACTGTTTTTGTCAACAGCTTTCTGGGCTTTTGTCTTAGATCAAATTGTGTTTGTTAAATTAAATTAATCAACAGAGGAAGCAGAGTGTGAATAAGAGAAAAGATAGTCCCTCTCTAAAGGTAGATCTTAAAATGATGGCAGACCAGTTTGCACTCTGTGAGAGCCTGAGAGAATGTTTTCTCTCTAGGTCAGTGGTTCTCAACCTTTTTAATGCTGTGACCCGCAATACAGTTCCTCATTTTGCAGTGACCCCAAACCAAAAAATAATTTTGGTGGCTATTTCAAATTACTAATTCCAATAAATAACATTTCACCCTGGCATAGCATGGGTTTAAATATGTATTTTGCGATGGCTTTAGGTGACCCTTGTGTTTTCGTCATTTGACCCCCGCTGGGGTCATAACCCACAGGTTGAGAACCGCTGCTCTAGGTGACTCTCCTTAGGCACACATTGTATAAAGAGTATTTAGGAAAGTTATCATGTCAGTATCTTATACTCTGAAGAACCACTATGAAGACAACAATATGCATTGTATTAATTATTATGGCTGGTAACGTGTTTTGAAACTGTCTCATTGTTATTTCTTATTAAAAGTAATACAATTTAAAATAAAATTTTTAAAAAAAGTTGGCAGAATACTTAAACAGGCAGTAGATAAGAAGGGAGATGTAGACAAGAATGTTTGCGACAGTTCAGCACAGATGTTAGAGGTGCAGGCATGAGAGGCAGTAACCCTCACTCTTAATTTCCCAGGGCTGGTATAGCCACGAACTCCGTGGCTTAACACAAAACTTTATTTTCTCACAGTACAGTTGTGCTGAAGTCTGCACTGAAAGTCAGCAAAGTTGATTCCTTCTGAAAGCTGTGAGAGAGAGAGAGAGAGAGAGAGAGAGAGAGAGAGAGAGAGAAACAAATGCAGGCTTTTTTCTTGGCTTCAACAATTTCTTGGGTTGGCGCTACATCACTCTGCTTCTGTGTTAACATCTCTTTCACTTTGTCTCTATTTTTTATCCTCTTATAAGGACACCAAGACTCACCCTAAATCTAGGGTTATTTGATCTTGAGATCCTCAATTTTAATTACAATGACCTCATTTTCAAGTAAAGTCACATTCTGATGATATGGACATGGATTTTTAAAGTTCATTCTTCAACCTAGGGCACTTTCTAGGAATAAAATATTGGAAAGGAAGGGCAAGTCTTAAGCCTTGGGCCATTTATAAGTAGGAGACAGGAAGATAGGCAGAAGAACAGAAAGAAATGCCGGAGAGTTTGAAGTGGGACAGTGCACTGTCAGGGAAGCTGAAGAGCAGAGTGACCTTAAGAGAGCCCATGGTGAATGTTGTCAGCTTCAGCAGACTGATGAAAAGAATTGCCCAATAGGTTTTAGGCTAAGGTGAACTATGGACATTAGAATGGCAATTTTAAGATCACTTGCAAATTGAGGCAGAAAGGAGAGAAAGGGGAAACTTAGGATACTCTAAAAAGATCAGATAGTGATAAGAAAAAGAGGGGTACAAATTTCCAGGAGTAGGAAGTTGAGAACTAGACAAAATCTCCTCTGGCACATCCATAGAAAAGGTTATTCTCTCTTTGCTCATAATTTGGATAAAGAGAAGTCAAAGTAGCCAGAGGAATTTTCCTTTGTGTTTGAGAACATGAACTGTTTGTACCTTTTTGTATGCAAAGACAAGGAATCAGGCCTAATACTAATTAAATGTCAAAGATAGCTGTAACTAGAGATAGTTAATAAGGTCTGTACATAGACCTTATTTATATGTAGCAAAGATTAATGTATGGTAAAAGGAATCTTTATGTGGAACAATTAAAGATCAATTATGACAATGGTACACAGTGGTAAAAGCCTCTAGAGAACTTCCTTCTTGTTAATTAGCAATAATTATCAATTAGGAGGCTTAATCATTAGAAGAGTTCCTACATTTTGCATCTTAAGAAGTTGATGATAATTAATATCCCAGTCTTGCTCTCTGTGCTCATCATGCTCAGAGAGGATTTACTTTTTAAAAAATGACTTTTAACTCATGACATTGAGCTTCCTAGAGTCTACTGTACCTACACCAAGTTGGGAAATGATGCTTCTTTCTCTGCCACTCGAACACTTGGTTTAATAGTTGCACAAGTGGCAAATAATGTGAAGGGATATAAAGAGGACAAAAGGTTTTGCTTTTGAATGGTCATTGATTTAGAGGAGATGGTTTATTGCCCTAATTACATCTAGGATGTTACTAATAGGTAGTAAATTAATGGCAGGTATTTTTCCAGAAGGAAAGAATAATGTATATTGATTGAGGGATAACATGAACCAAAAGTTGTACAAAATGTAACATATGTTGTTTCAGTTAACCCTATCAAAAACATTATAACGTGGACATGGTATTTTCCTTTCATTTTATACAATAAAGGAGTAACAAAGTGGTCTTAGTCTTCATTTGACCAAAGTGACACTTAGTGAGTATTCATTCTGGAGGATATTGTTACATCTAATTTTAAATTAACTTTACTTACATATTTTGCTTTTCAAGATATTGTTATATCAAATGTTCCAGCAAAATAAGTAGAATAAATCTTTAAGCTTTGATTCAGTGATAAATTTGGTAAAGGCATTAATGTTGAGACACCTATGCTATATTTTTTTGTCATAAAACATAAATGAAAAAAATGAAACTGATGTCACAGATTTACTGAAAGTCAAACTAGATGATAGAATGATCCATATATAACTTTAATTGAAAAGTAAATATGTAATAGGATTACAGACATGCACCACTATGTCCTGGTATTTGCACTTCTAAAGAACATTGTTTTTATACCTTAGATTATAGACTAGAAATAAATCATTTAAAGACTTTTATTTTCATAAACTCATTAAGCATTGCTGGTTTCTTCTCATACTATTTTCCTAATATTTATTCTTTTTAAGAAAGCAACTAATATTTTATTTCTCAGTATGTTCTCTAAGATAAATAAATCCCTTTTAACAGAAATAACACATTTAAAATCTGTAAAATTAAATATCCCATGAAATATTTTTAGTTTTCCACTGAAGAACAGTATTTCTCTAATGCTTTTTGCAAAGTCATTATATTATTTTTGACTTGAAAGCATAGTTACTTTGTGATAATTACATAAATGTATCTGAAACATTTCAATATTCCCAACTCACATGTGCTGATGATTAGAAGATGAGAATTTTCAAATTGGAAAATTTGTAGTATATATGTGTACATTTAGAAAATATCTGCTGGTAAGAATGTTTGATGGTCATAGTATCCCCGCTGATAGCATTATAACCTCTATTTGGTGTCCAGACTTCAGTGTTTGACAGAATGTTCACTATGTGATCTTTTGGCAGCTTCTGCTCCTTTGCTTGAGGAAACTTCAGAGGAAATCCTCTCAGTTCCCTTCTGGTTGCCTGGTGGCAGAAACTTATTACCAAGGTCAGCTAGGGCTGACCTCCAATTTGGCTGCCTTTATTAGCTCAGCCAAGGGCAGAGAGCCTGTGTGTGTGTGTGTGTGTAGAGACAGAGACAGAGACAGAGACAGTGGGACCAGAGAATGAGCAGGAGATTTTTATTGAAACAACCAAGTGGAAGTTGTTGGATTACATAAGTTCTTGTTCTGTCTACTTTCTGTTCATCTCACTGATGACAAACAGGTTTTTCCATAAATCTGATGAGATAGGCAGCATCCAGCCAAGGGCAGACGCCATAGTAAGACAGCCTACTTAGCATAGCAGTCACAGCTCAGGAGAGAAGGACCTACTTGGAGTGAGGACATGCCTTGCCTGGCCATGTGCAGTGTGGAGGTTTTGCTTAGGAACAGAGTGAAGGAATGGAGACCTTGAAAGGAAACTCTGGTGTGGTAAGAGGGTATGTGTGTGTGAACCCTGCTTTCCAGAGTTTGTTTGTAAAATGTTCTCAGGTAGGGAAGAAAAATATATTATATTTAAGATAAGGCAGGATGGAGCTAATCCAGCTCTTGGGGAGCTAAGAGGTATCTTTGCCTCCTGGTTGGGGGCCACATATGACCAGAGCAGATGACTGTGAGGTCTGAAGATGTCAAAACAACCTATGAAATGCTAATTGTACAGTTGTCTTCATTGAAGGTTTGGTGGAGCCAAGAGGTAGGAGCGGGTAGGGCATCTACACACAAGGCAGTGCAGTACTAAAGGAGGCTCACATGCTGTGTAGCAGGTACCTGTAAATGACAGTGTTTCTACTTATAAAAGATATGTTGAGTTAACGGGGCAAAACTCAGTATGTGGCTCTCCAGAAGCAGGGAAGTGGCAGTGATTAAGGAATGAATGTAGGAATTGTTAGGCCTAGGGCACCTTTGAGTGCTTATCAGCTCTGTGGTTTCTGGAAAGTCACTTAATCTCTTCAGTAGTCTAACAATAGTTGTCTCAAGATGTTAAATGAGATACTACCTGTAAATAGCTAGTAAATATTCGCTGTTACTATTGATTTGATGCAGAAGTTACCCAAACTAGCTTCCAAGAAGAGCTAATTGACATCAGTGGTTTGAACAGGCTTAAATCAGCAGTATTGGTTGAAGACTATGATATCCCAAGAACATGTAAACTATATTGGAGATTCTTTCTCTTTGCACGGTCCCAAGTTGAAAAACTGAATATAGATACTTAGAAGCATTAGGGAAGCATGGCATTTGGAGGATTATTAAGGTATTTTAAGATAATGGCTCATTAAAGAGTCTTTTATCTAAGTGTATTGATATTTTGAAAACAAGACACAGGGCCTACTACATAAAAGTCATTCAATAAATGCTGATTGAATAGCTTTCAAAAATGAGGTATTATGACTATCAAATGGGAAGTCCTCCCTAGCTTCATTTGTAACATTTACAAATAAATTGAAAAGATGAGTTTACAGCACAGCATGTAGCCCTTGCTCTACACTGTCTGATGAAACATGGAACACATCTCAGAGCTGCACAGCACAGCATGCATACTGTTTCACTGGGTGGCATAGGGACGGGGAGACAAAAGAAGCCCTTCCACAGTGCTTACTGGCTTACCTGCAGTGGGAATGGGGGAGGGGAGGAGCCAAGCACGTTAGTTGCAAATATAGATATTTTATACAAATAATACTTATTTTTTCATTAGCTCTACTCCATTTCTATGTTTTGTCAAAATCAATGATAAAATCATTGGGAAGAGAACTGCCCTGTTATGCCTAGCGTACTGGTATTTTGTCATAATAGGCATTCAGTATATTTGTTAGTTGATTTGTTTTTATTGAACAATCAACATTTTGCAGTTGCAACTGTGACTTTTCTCTTTGGATGATAAATTGTTTTAGAGACTATGGGAATGAAGTGGATTGGGTAATGTGAGACTTTTTAACGCTAATAGCCTAAGGTGAGCAGCTCTAACAAAGAGAGATCTTAGAGTATAGATGTTTTGAGAAAACTTGGAAATTTATTAGCCTTGTAATAACATCTAAGAGAGTCTAACAAATTGAAATTATGTAGATAAAATTGTGCATATTACTAGTAAAAAGGATGATAAATGAGTAAACAGTTTTCGGTGTTACTGACTCTCACCTAATAGGTGTTTTGTTTTGGTGTGAAATGGCAGAGGTGCACAGGTTCTGATGGCTTAGCTTGATTCCTGGTGCCCTTACTTACTTTAGGCCTGGGACAAGTCACTGAGCTCTTATGTCTGTTTACTAATATAGAAAACAATGGTAATAGCAATAACTGCTTTGTAGTGTTGTTACAGAGATTAAAGGAGTGAATTAGAGAACACCTCAAGTATTGTCTGGCACAAAGGCAATGTATGGTTGTTGTCTCTTTGCAGTTATAGCTGACTTCAAAACTGTCTCAATGATGGGAGTCACAGCAGAAGAGACTCAGGGAGATTTTTTTGTTCTTTTTTTTCTGGGAAATATCTATCTATCTATCTATCTATCTAGATCTATCTATATATCTATATATATAGATAGATATATATAGTTTTGGGTGTGGCTCAACTTTTAAAAACAGCTGCTGTTTTCTATGCCTCTGCATTAAGTGAGCTTTTAAGGAAAAAAATTCTAGTATTTGGGAACTGGTTGTCAGAAGCCAAGTAAGCACTCTTTCACTCTGAAGCAGTGTCCCAGCCATGGGCCTGGAATGATTTTAAAGCCAGCAACCTCCTGCTCAAAGTGCTGCCTTTGATGTCAAATGGTCATTAAAAGTCCCCTGGCACTTAACTAAGACTTAAAATTCTTCCTTTCTATCTCTTGGCAAGGGTTCAATTTGAGATGAAATTTCCTTAAAGTGGGGAAGGTATTTATAGACCCCTCTGCCTGATGCTTGTCCGTAGCTTTGTTCTGTTGAGGGAGCATTCTCTTCAGGTGGCTCTAGATGGGCATATTTGCTCACCTGGCTAAGGTGCTGAGGCCTGTGGGATTATGAAACGTGCTTTTCCAAGCTGTTCTTTTTGTAAACTATAAATGGACAAAATGTTTCAATGTTTTGAAACTACTTACATTCTTCCTTATTCTTGTGAAGAATTCCTAAGTACTCTTATTGTCTGAGAAATGTTTTAAGGAAATTCTGAATGTGATAAAGCTCAGAAAGGCCTCCACAGATACAAAGTGCTGAGATTAAGTATGATGCTAAGAGTTAGAAGGAAAATATTGGACTATGCTGTCATAATTACAGTGTGGCCACTTTTGATGGCAGTTCTTAGGACTTCTGAATTTCTGTAGAAAACTGATGTTATACAGCATTGTTTAAAAACAGCTACATAAATCAATTAAAAACTAACTTCTTTTGTGTGTGTTGGAGTCTAAGTGCTATTAGGATCCTAAAAGAAAAAAAAAATAGCTGTTGCTTTTTGTATTAGGCGCAGGTCCTAGTTCAAGCGCTTTAAATTCAAGTCTCTATGTACAGAGGACTTGGATTTGTAGAAATGTTTCATAGATGCTCCAGTCGATGTTTGTCGTTTGTGTCTCTCAGACCGTATTCACATACCTTGTTTTCATCAAAATTGTTTTTCCCCGGAATGGCCTGGGACAGTGAGGTCTGAGTCTGCTTGCAATTGCTTGGTTCGCCTCAGGTCGCTGAGCTGTCAGAGTTCTGCTTTGACCGACCAGTGGACTGCATCTCAGGGACGCAGGCGGGGGCGTGGCTTCCCGCGGGGCGGAGAGGGGCGTGGTGTATGTGGGCGGAGCTTCCTGGGCTAGCAGCCCGCGGCGCAGCGCAGGTTGGCGTTGGCTGAGACTGCAGCGGCTGGCGTCGGGAGCTCGCTGCGCTGTGCAGCTTCAGTACTTTTTTCTCCCACGTAGCTTCCTCTCGCTTCGGCCCGGGAGCGGCAGCTGGTGCGCTCCGCCTGGAAACTCGAGTGGCGCAGCTCGGGGAGCCGGGAAGCTGAGGCGCGTGGTGGCGCCCCCTGCGAGGGCCATGGGCACGCGGACCTGGCAAGCGGGCTGCCGCTGCCTCTTCCTCGCGGCGTTGCTGGGCTCCGCCCGCGGCGAGGGCGCGCAGACCTGCGAGGAAGTTCATAAACTTTTCCAGGGGAGGCTCGCAGGAGTGGTCCGGGGGCTGCCGGAGGCGCCGCGGGCAGGTAAGGCGCTGCGCTGGGCGCGGGCTGGGGATCCCCGGAACGCCCTCCCTGCGCCCCAGGTCCGGAAGGGGGGGCGCTCTGAAGCTGGGGACCTTTCGGGGTACGCCAGCCGCGCAGGACAAGTCCTGAGGGGCTCGGGTGCCACTGGGGACCCCGACTGCGCCCTCGACTCTAGAGCGCTGGCGCCGGGTCCCCACTCTCACAGGACGCCTGCAAGGAGCTGGGAAGGTAGGCGTCGGGACCACTGCCCATGCTCGTCTCGGTTAGGAGAGGGAACGGAGAGTTCTGCTGCCCATCCCAAGTTGATTGTGAAACACAAACCTTAGGCTTCTGTGCCGGAGACTTGACAGTACAGTACGTCTGTCTTTTCTGTAACGGGTGCCGGGGTCCTGGTCTCTCAGAGATGCCACTGTCGGGGCCCCCTGTGCACCTTGGCGCGAAGTCCCCGTTGTGGGAACGGGACTTCTTAACGTGTCTGTCCGAACTGCGAGGTAGTTTCAGATCCGAAAAGTGTTAGGGCTGCAGGAGACCAAACTTAACATGGTGGGGTGCCGCGTACCACGGATGAGATATACCGGACTCAAAGCGGGTGAATAGTGTTAGTGTGCCTAGTGCAGGTCGTGCTTCTTGTAAGCACAGTTTTAAGACGCTTTACCCTCCTGATCTTGTTCCTCACCGCGCACATTTTTGTCTATTGGCAGGAGTTCAGGGCTTGCTCTACTTGGAAGAGGTGTTAGTGGTCCCATACAACAGCAGGTGTCTGGAGCTAGGTCAGAGCCTGCAGGAGCAATGCACTTCTTTAGCTGTGGCTGTGGAGAAAACACAGAAACGAGTGCTGTGAGATTACTTTGTTTAACAAAGAATTTGTGGAGGATACTTAAGCCTAAAGTCCATCTACCGCCCCAGTTTCCAAAGCAAGGAACCCAGCCCTGAGCATTACCTGGCAGTAGCACACTTTCTTGATTGCTTTTCTGGCTGTGAACTCAGTTCTTGTCATCCTGGGAAAAAAAACTTGGTTATTTGGGAACACTGTACATTTAAGTTTACATGACCCATCTTAAATGCAGAAGTGTTTATTTTCATATGTGGTAGGCATTACTAGAGATGCCTATTTTCTCCTTGAAACATAGTTTTGCCTCTTCAAACAAAACACCCCCTTGTAAGTACCATGCCTATTGTTTTTAATTTCAGTGGTTTGTTTTCATTAAGAACTAAATCTTATGTGGCAGCTGGTAAATTAAATGTGTGTGTGTGTGTGTGTGTGTGTGTGTGTGTGTGTGTGTGTGTGGTGAGGGTATTGGGCTGTGTAGTCCTCATTTGAATTTATTAGGGTTTGCTCCCCAAATGCCATTATTTTGGCTGAGATGTTCAGTGACTGTTTCTGCCACCGTAGTTAGACCCTAGTTTCAATTCCTTCTCATATCTCTGTCTTTCTGGTGCCTGCCTAACACATGTTCTGGCTAGAAGATATTGCATTTTGAGAAATGTGTATGTCATTTATTTTGAAGAGGAACTTCCCAGAGTATTAATCACTGAGATTTTATCAAGTGATTTTATCAAGATGTATTGTATAATCAAACTGAAGCTCTGCCCTGCGGAGAAGGAAATGGTTGTCATTATTTGCACTGATACATAGTATAGAAAATGCCAGGATGGTAAGGATCTTCTTTTCTACGTTATTCTGGGTTGTGTCCCATTGATAGCTAGCCCTTTTAAAATCTATGACTTCAACTGATACAGCAATCACTGCATCTACTGAGGGTCTGGGTCAGCTGCAGCCCTAGGGACATCCCTGGAGTTCGTGGAAAGGAATACCAAGAGCCTTGATATTTTAATTGAGAAAAAGTCCCATGGAAGTGCTATGCTGATCTGGACTGATACAGGAAAAGGCATTTACATGTGTTCCATACAGTTCTGATTTTTTGTGTTTCTGTATTGTTGGTCATTCATTTGAATAATTCAACAAAATATTAAACTCTTGCTTTTAATATCTATTTCTTTCTTCCCAACTTAAAGCTTTACTAGATTAAGTAAAATGTGCATATCATATTTTTAAATGTTTTTCTTAATGTCTGTGTTTATGTGTAACATATAACATTTAATATGATTGAATATACTAGTAATTAGATATCTTATTTTCTAAAATTATACTCAGACTCAAGGGAGAACATGACTAAAACATACGTAGTAATTTCCACATTAGGATACAAATATTAATATTCTTTTAATAAATTGTTTACACAGGCTTTTGCTAGCTCAAGCGAGTGCACTAATTTGATATTTGTTTTTCTTGGGCATATATTTTCAATGCTGTGTGTTCCTTTTATTTTTTGCACAGTGATTAGTTCATGAGATGCCCAGCCAAAATACTATTTTCATAATATAAGAAGGTATAACATTTTATGACTCATATCTTCTTAAAAGGTATGTTACTCAGTTTGAAATTGTTGTACGGTGAGAACAGCCATTTAAACTGTTTTTCTGATCCCTCTCACCTTTGTTCTCTGCACTGCTCTAATTCTTCTAAGCCTATTGAGCTCCTAAGGATGTATGGATAAGAAGTGTAAAAAGAGAAAGAAGGTGTAAATGTGTTTAGAATTACAGATTTTCTGTGTTTTGATTTTAATTCTTAAATGGTAGTCAAGGTGCTCTTATTTTTGCTCTTATTTATCTTATTCAGAAAACAACTGCTAGTGGAAGTGTCTTTGAAAGACCCTTTTTGTTTCATTTATTAAGGAGGGGAGATAATACTTTCCCATTGAAATTCTCTTCACACAGGCCTTGTGCACAATGCATTATTTCCTTTAGAGAGTAATTTGGAAATTTGTAAAAAAATTGGATAGTGCATTCAAGTGATTTATATGCTACCTAGTTTTTAAAATGTATATGTTGATAGAAAGTCCTATATTAGTTTGTGCAAGATTAATCTTACTTAACACTCTTAATACTACAAAATACCCAAAGCACTTAGCTCATACAGAGAAAATGTTAATGTGGCATAAGGTTTTGATGTCTCCTGTCCAAGATGGAGTGGTTCCAGTGACTTGGGCACATCATGGCCAAGCAAATTGTTCATGTCACAGGGCAGGAAGAGGGGAAGAGGAAGAGACCAGGGTCCCACAGTTCCCTTGAGAACAGCACCACAGTGATCATGCAAGGACTTCTCATGACCTCCCAATCATGTAATTTTCGGGGCCACATCTGCAGTACATGGAGCTTTGGTGGGCATTCAGTGTCCAGACCGCAGAGATGACTTTTCTTTGGAGGGCTTTGCCAAAGGTAGGTGATGAAGAAGAAATTTAATGTAGCAAAGTGAGATTCCAATACTCTAAGACACTTAAAAGTGACACTCTAGGGTTTTATTTTAAGCTGCTTTGCCTGTAACCAAATGTTATAATTCCTTGAAGAACAGTTTGTTTAATTCTCCCATCAAAGAGAAACATTCTACCTGGTAAACGTGGAGTTTGGAATTACAGATAGCTTGATTTTTGCCACCTGTAGTTCTGTGTCCTGGTTAATCAGTTATCATTGAAATCTCTGTTTTCTAATCTGTAAATTGGAAATATCCAGGAAAGGTGGCTGCATAGGCAAAATGAAGTAAGATATGTAAAATGACATAAGCCCAGCTACATAATAAAGTGTTCAAAGTGTATTCTTTTTTAAATGTATTTAGTACAGGGTCTGCAAGGTCTGACTACACAGATTGGACTCAGTGATCCTTCTTTTTCAGCCTCCCAAGAGTTCAAGACCAGCCTGGGCTA